>APFE031297456.1:0-19209 GCA_000404065.3 Pinus taeda
ACTGGATCTCAAAACCGAGACTACCAGCTTGATTTTTCATTATGTCCCTTTCAATGTTACAATACATATTTATACATGTCGAAGCATCCAATACCATGGACTGAAAAACCATCACGTCCAATACCATGGACAAAAAAACCATCAATCCAATACCATGGACCGAAAACCATCGCGTCCAAAAAACATGTGCGAAAATCATGCACAAAACCATAGGTGGGTCCGCCCAACCTAACATAGGGTCCAAAACCAAAATTTTCCGGGCACTGCCCCCGACCCCATAAAGTGGGGTTACGGGTACCCCTCAAACCCCCTGTTAACTATGTGGAAAGAATATAACACAACCCAATAGGAAAGAGCCAAATGTGATGCTCAGTCCAGACAGATTCCTCTATGGGAAGGCTTGAATCTTCAAGCTCTCTAGTGCTCGACACTGCATGTGGTAAGCTCGACCCTTTGTCTCCTCTGCTTGGCTTTACTATTCTCTATGTTCACCTCCTCTCAGGGTTCACTGTTCACTGTCTCTCTCGATTGCTTGGACTCTTCTCAATTCGGGTTCCCAACCAACTCTCTTCTATTTGACTGTCTTTGTTCATGGCTTTAGCCATTCGATCCCTATGCCTGTTCAGTTCCTCTCCCGCCTGCTTCGATTCACCTTCTGCAGGTGCGCTTGGAGTTCCTTGTTCGGTGTCAGCATGAACGCCCAGGGAGCGGCCATGTGTCCCCATCTAACTGGTGCCAACATGCTTCGTCGGTTCATTTCTTCAGTTATGTCGTGGATGCATTCTTCCTCCACCATGGCAGTCAAACGAATTCCAAATCCCTTTAGAACACAAATTAATTCCCTGTCGATTCCATTTATTTCTATCAGGCGCAATCTCAGCCGTCCGATCTGGGCTCCTCAAGATCCAACATCATACACATGTCGAGCACGGTTGACTTGCTTTACCGATAACACACGATCAATGGCAGTTTTCTCTCTCCTTCGCAACCACGTGTCGATCGATGTATGGAATCACTCTGTTCTTATCGAAAACCTCTTACCATTCAAGGGCGCCCCGATCAAAACTGCCGGTTTCCAGAGCGTGGGTCCCACCTTCGTACTTTAGCGCTTTTACCTTTTCCTGCCTGTGGTCCTCCAGTTCCCCCACATGACCGGGTGCTCGAGCTTTCCCATTTTGGCCCTGTTCACCCAGCGATGCGCGATTAGCGCTAGGCACTGATCATGCATCGAAAATCACCTCCTTTTCCTGATCCGGGGCTCCCAGGGGCTACTTTGACCTCCCGCACAGTCTCCATGGGCCTCAGTTAGCACGCTTTGACCAAGGTCCTCGTCATTCCATGCTGGCTGCCATTGCCACTGGTTCAGGGTGTTTTTGATGTTGTTTTGGATTCTTTAGAGATTTGTTTCGTCCCAATACAGTCAAGGTTCTTTGACAGTCGTTTATGGATCCGATTCAGATCATATGTCTATAAGATAGTTAATTAGTAATTGTGGTTTTTGATAAATGTTAGCTATCTCTCCTTTTGCTTCTTTGTCTTCATATGTTATTTTTCTCACAATAGCATCATAAGCCAGTACTTGGCTATGACTCTTTCCATCTACCCGATTAAAAATCATAGACATGTAGCTATCATCTTTTTCCCAACTATCAATATGGATGAACTCACAATCATTTATAAATGGTTGATCTTCACGGTTAAGAAGATTTGACTTTTCCCTATAACATGAAATAGTAAAAGTTCAATTAACTTGTACATAAATGAATTTTTTAACATTAATCAAATATACATTTTCAATGTCTTACCATGTAAGCTGCATCCTTGAGTTTGTTTTCCCCTTGAAGCTTGACAATAAAATTTCCAATTGTGTCTAAATGAAATGTCACAAATATCCATAATGGTGATGATGTGACTTTTAGAAATCCCGCAAAGAATTTACTAAGAGTTTGATAAGTATAAGGGTCACTATCATAGTCAATGTTTGGGATATTGAAACCATGGGGAATATCTGCAATAACTAGGCATAATCCCTTTTAGGTATGAGTTTAGCAATGTCTTCACAATCGCCTTGTATTACTTAATATTGAATAGTGTCAATCCCATTCCAAATGAAATGAGTAAGAGTTGGATCAAGTTCAACATTTCTAAAATGTTGCTTCTTCAATCTTTCGATCTTAATTTTTTTCAATAAAGGTTTTGAAACTATCTCGTGCTCCATTTGCAACCTTCCACATCTTTAATAAAATAAACAAATATATGTATAAGTTATAAAATAAAAATAGTATACAGATGAATAAAATGAATGTATAAATCAACATACCCTTTTAAATGCAAGATAATCTTTTTTAGTTTTGATGTAGAACTTGAATCTAGATAGTTGTGTACAACATCATCCCAACTATCTTCAATCAACAATTTAACCATTTGTTCTTTGATCCGGATCTTGGGAGGAGGCCCTCAAGATCTAAAAGATTGAAATGGATCTTGGGGGGAGGCCTCCAAGATCTAAAAGATTGAAATGGATCTTGGGAGGAGAGACCCCCAAGATCTGAAAACTTGAACTGCCAGAAGAAAAATAGGAGAATGCCCAATAAACAAAACCACAAAGAAACTTTTTATTAAAACCATGTAGGGCGATGGTAGCTTATCTCTAAGAAGAGAAGTGGTGGCTACGATCATTCTTGTATTTTCATGTAAACTTTATGACTGGATAGATAAAGTAAAAAAAGTTAATATAATGATATTTATAACAAATACTACCAAGAACAATATGTTATATTTAAAAGAAAATTATAATATAGAAATAAGTAAAAATAATTCAACAAACTTACTTTCGAAATTCCTTAGACATTTCTTCCAATGATAATTTCCCTGACCTCACACGAAATAATATTGCTTTGACAAGATTTTCATCCTTCACTCCTTGCAATTCTCTCCAAGGTGTGATAGTCATATCTTTTGGAAGTTCTTCATTTTAGGACTTGACTTATTGTTGCTACATATCAATGGTTTAGACCTTTTGGTCTTCTGGTTTTTAATGCCAATATTCTCCCACATGCTAAAAAATTCATTAATCAATTCCCATATCTCTCTAGTTCTAAATGCCAACTGGAAAATGTTATCAATACCTCTGAATAAATCAGTATTTACTTTGTCACCTTTTGAATTGATTTTCTCCTCAATTTGATAGCCTATTTCCATACAACATTCCTTTCGGAAATCTACAGTAACATTTATCTTATCCCCATCACATTTTTCTTCAAATTCACTATGAATAATCTAACCCTTTGGATGAAATTCATAGACATCATATATTCATTATCTAAATTATGATCCCATGCCACTAACTTTGCTTCTATATCTGATAAACCAACACAAATGATACATTTCATTGTTTCAAAACACGGGTTATTGGGATATTCCTCCATTAATTATCTTTGAGCTTCTATAAAATGGTTCCCCCCAAGAACATAATAATTGTGTTCAAAACATTTTGAATTATCAAATGCTTCTTTGTTAGGAAGTTGAACTGGATCAACAAGAAGCACATAGTTAACCACATGAGCATATGGATTGTACCTCATTAATGTCCTCAAGTTGTGAACATGCAGGTGGTGTGGCTTTCTAATTTGATATTTACATTGTCCTTCACTTGTCTTATAGATTTGTCTCACATTAAGCTGAAATGTACGACCAACCTCAATTAAGTTTCTCTTTGTCAAGTTTTGTTGAATGACATTTTGTTTTATTTTCATAATGCCATCCTCTAAATCAGCTCCTAGTGTAATGAATTCTCTGATTTCTTTTAAAGTTTCACTATGATCTTCATTGTTGGTAATGACTACTTGAGAATGTTCAACTTTACTTTTCTTCCTCATAACATTCTCATCATTAATTAAAATAGATTTATTCTTGGGCATTGTTACTTTTGGTCTTTTACGACTTTCTCGTTTCTAACATCAGTTCCAATGTCATCCTTAGTAACGAAAACATATTCTTCAGTGTCAGTTTTAACTTCCTCATCTTTAAAAGTAACCTATCTACCTTTGCTAAATTTATCCACTAGAGGCATTTTTTTCCGATCCCTTGGTTGTAGTTTTGTAGCATCATGAATAGGTACCTTTTTCTTGTTTGCCATATCTTCTTCTAACACTGAGTAGAAACTATAGACAACATTCATAATATCATGCTCTATGAAATGAATGCCTCCCAACATAATTGAAACACTTTCAACAAAATTTTGTCAAACAAAATATCATGTCAATAAAAACTAAGTTATAAAAATAAAATGAGATAGTTACAATAATGTAAAACACAAATATAAATAACAATAATTACAATATTTTGTGTAATCTCATTTATGATTTGTTTACATAACTTTGTAGATACATCTCTTGTGTCATACAATGAATATAATAACTGATATTTAATCCATTCATGTGACTTGGGCGGTTTTGTAAGTATATAAACAACTTCACTGTTCGGTACTGAATGCATGTCTATGATCTTTCCCAACACCTCATAAATTCCACCATCATTAGGTATATCAGCATATAGATATATTTGCAGATCTCCGCTTTCTCTTTCTTTCACATACCATATATTTTTCTTGAAATTTCACTTATTTTTTATTTCTTCTAGTATGAAATCTTCTTCTTATCGTTTGATGCACTTGAAAGATTTGTAGCTATCAGCTCAGGTTTGGTTCATTCAATAGGGATTTTTGATAATCCACCTTTAACAGTCTTTGGTCCAGAAAGATTCACATAAATATTCTTTGACAAACAAAACAATAAATGATAATTAATTTGGTAAAACATAACAATTAAAATAAATAAATAAATAAATAAAAAATTTAAAAAATACAGCCCTTATTGCCCCACCGTGGAAATCGGCCCACTGGAGAGGGTGGAGAGCCAAGCGCTAGCCCCCTACCCCACCTTGGTGGCCCAACGACCACCCCCTACCTCACCCCTAGCCACCCCGCCCCACTGTTGGGTTGTGTTTTATTCTTTCCACAACTAGCCCACCTACGAATGTTGGGTTGTGTTATATTTTTTGGACCCTATATTAGGTTGGGCGGACCTACCTATGGTTTTGTGCATGGTTTTGGACGCGATGGTTTTCAGTCCATGGTTTTGACACAATGGTTTTCGGTCCATGGTATTGGATGATTTGGCATGTATAAATATGTATTGTAACATTGAAAGGAACATAATGAAAAAATCAAGCTGGTAGTCCCAGTTTTCAGATCCAGGGGAAATATTTGTGTATATGTGTTTTATGTGTTATGCTCTCACATTTTTTATTTTCTTTGTTTTAGAATGCGTATGCAAGTAATTTCTGTACAGGGTTAAAACCTACATTTGGTATCAGAGCTGTTTGGCTTCAATGGAGCGCCTTTATTGCTGAGGGGTTTTGCTCGGGCCTGTGGTAGATGCTGTTCAGTGGGAGATCTGTGGGATCGATTCTAGTGGTGAAAGAAGATGGCGAGCAGTGGAAAGATAAAAATCAAGAAATTTAATGGTTGGAGTTTTGAGTTGTGGAAACTCAAGATGGAGGATCTGTTGGTGGATAAAGATCAGTGGATCGTGATAGATCGAGGTACTAAACCAACGGGAGTGTCCAATCAAGAACGGAAGAAGTTGGATCGGCAAGAAAAGAGCACAATACGATTGTGTGTCTCAGATTTAATATTGTTGAATGTATCAAAGGAAGCTATGGTGAAGGCTTTGTGGGACAAGTTAGGGATTTTGTACTAATCTAAGTCTCTAGTGAATAAACTGTTCCTACGAAAAAATATGTATAACCTAAGGATCAAAGATGGAGACTCATTAACAAAGTATCTGAATGCATTTAATACTGTGGTAAGTCAGTTATTATTTGTTGATATTAAAATTTCATACCAAGATAAGTGCATCAGTTTGTTGTGTTCTCTACTAGATTCATGGGATAATCTGGTTATTGCAATAGGTAGCAATGCAACTGCCTTGCAGTTCGATGCAATAGTCTCATCTTTGCTGATGGAGCAGATGAGATGGAAAAATATGGAGAGTTATGATGGTAATGCCTTGTATATACGAGGACAGTCCCAAAATGAAAACAAAAATAATTCATCGAGTGGGAGATCTAAATCTCCAAGAAAACCTTTAAAGGTGGTGTGCTAGAAATGCGGAAAGGAAGGGCACTACAAAAGGGACTGTAAATCTAAAGCTCCTAACAAAGGAAAGGGATTTGATGATGCTCCTTCTGTAAAGGCGAAAACCACCTCAGATGAAGGTGGGGATGTGTATTTGGCTTCTTCAAGTACACATGTAGATCATGAGGCATAGTTGATTGACTCAGGTGCATCATTTCACTTCACTTCCCATAGAGAGTTGTTCTGCGAGTATGAGAAATATGTTGGTGGTGATGTCTTCTTGGGGGATGATAGGAAGGCTAGAATCATTGGTCGTGGAAAAGTAAAGTTGAAGTTGCAAGGTGGAAGGGTTAGAACACTTCCGGGTGTTCTTCATATTCCTGCATTGGCCAGAAATCTGATTTTCGTAAGCAAGATGGATGATGCAGGTGTAAAAACAATGTTTGAGAAGGATATCTGCAAGATGGTTCGAGGAGCACTGGTATTGATGCAAGGACTTTAAATTGGAACTCTGTACAAGTTGCAAGGTATCACTGTTGTTGATGGGTGCAACAGTTCTGTGGTTCTTGAAAGTGGAGCAGAAAATCTAGTGGTCTCTAGAGAGAAGACCATGATGTGACATCAAAGGCTTAGACATATTGGAGAAAAGGGCGTTCGAATAATTCATGGTAAAGCTATGGTAGAAGGTATCACTAATAGCTCTTTGGATTTTGATTTTTGTGAAAATTGTGTTTATGGGAAGTAGAACCGAGTAAGTTTCCCCTCTGGTGGTAAGAGGGTGAAATAGACATTAGAGCTTGTGCACAATGATGTGTTTGGACATGTGAAGGTTCCATCACTGGATAATTCTATGTACTATGTATCATTTATTAATGAATTCTCAAGGAATAGATGGATATATTTCCTTAACAAGAAATTTGAAGTTTTTGACAAGTTTAAAGAATTTAAGGCTCTCATGGAAAACCAGATAGAGAATAAGATAAAGGTGTTGAGGTCAGATAACGGTGGAGAGTTTTGCAGCAAGGAAATTTGAAGAATTATGTAAGAAGTGTGATATAGCAGGACAAACGACTACTCCATACACACTTAAGCAAAATGGAGTTGCAGAAAGAATAAACAAAACGTTGATGGAAAGGGAAAGAAGAATGCTCAATGATGTCGAGTTACGACCAGAATTATGGGCAGAGGCGATGGAGACAACATGTTACCTGGTCAACAGATCACCTTCATCAGCGTTGGAGGATAAGACTCCATAAGAGGTATGGATTGGTAAGGAACCTTCTCTTTCACATCTGGGGGTATTTGGATGTGATGCATATGTACATGTTCCAAAGGAGAAAAGAACCAAGTTGGATAGTAAATCTGAAAAGTGCATCTTTATTGGGTATAAGGATGGTTTAAAGGGTTATAAGCTTTAGAACCAAGTAACAAGGAAGGTTGTGTACAACTGATATGTCGTGTTCAGAGAAGTGAAAGATGTTATTAACATGAAGTCTCATCAAAGGAACCTGAGAAGATAGAGTTTGAGCTAAAGGAGGAAGGATTAGACTCTACAATAGAGGAGGAATAAGAAGATGAAGAGCCACAAACTCCAAGTATGAGAAGATTAGTTTGAGAAAGAAGGAAGCCAAAAAGGTATAGTCCATCTGCTTTCTGTTCAAATTTTGTTTTATCTATTACTAATGATGATCCTAGAACTGTGAAGGAAGCAATAGATTCAAAGGATGGCAAACTCTAGAAAGAGGCCATGGTTGATGAAATTACATCTTTGCACAAAAATAGGCATGGGTTTTAGTGGAGTTGCTGGCTGGAAGGAAACCCATAGGCAACAAATGGGTGTTCAAGAAGAAGACAAATGCAGAAGGAAAGATGGAAAAATACAAGGCTTGTTTTGTAGAAAAAGGTTATTCCTAGGTGTCGGGAATTGATTTTGGTGATATTTTTTCTCTTGTTGCAAAGGTAGCTTCTATTAGATTGCTTTTATCTATTGTTGCTACTTTTGATTTTGAGGTAGAATAGATAGATGTGAAGACAACATTTCTTTACGGGGATCTAAAAGAGGAGATCTCCATGAAGCAACTTGAAGGCTTTGCGGTGAAGGGTAAGAAAGAACTGGTATGCAAGTTAAAGAAGTTTTTGTATGGGTTAAAACAGTCACCAAGGATGTGGTATCAGAAATTTGATACATTTATATGGGGACTTGGCTTCACCAGAAGCAAAGCAGATCATTGTGTGTGTTTTAAATTAATTGGTGACCATGTTATTTATCTGGTCTTGTATGTGGATGATATGTTGCTGGTAATGGCAAAGAAATTATCTAGGATTTGAATACCCAATTGTCCTCCAAATTCGACATGAAAGATCTTGGTGGTGCAAAATATATTCTGGGCATGGAAATTAAAAGAGATCGGGCAAAGAGGAAGCTCTGGTTAAACCAGAGGAAGTATGTCGAGACAATACTGAAGAGGTTTAATATGCATGATAGTAAACCGATGAAGGTTCCTATTCCTATAGGTGTAAAGTTATATGTTGAACAATGTCCCAAGACACAAGAAGAGGAAGAGGATATGTCCTGTGTTCCATATGCAAGTGCAGTCGGTAGCCTAATGTATGTGATGGCCTGTACTAGACCAGACATTGTACATGCAGTGGTAGTATTGAGAAAGTTTATATCAAAACCAGGGAAGGAGCATTGGGCAACAGTGAAGCGAGTTTTCAGGTATTTGTGTGGCACTAGTGATTATGGTTTCTGCTACCAAGGAAGACTAGGATTAAACAAAGTTTTGGATATCAGTGGCTTTGTTGATGTAGACTAGGATGGAGATCTGGATCAGAGAAGATCTACAAGTGAGTATATGTTTAACCTATTTAGAGGTGCATTCAGTTGGATGAATAAGAAACAATTTGTAGTGGCACTATCAACTATAGAGGCAGAATACATCACAGCCACTCATGCAAGAAAGGAAGCAGTTTGGTTACAGATATTGTGTTCAAGTATGGGGTTAGTACATGAAGTTATAAGGATAGACTGTGATAACCAAAGTGCAATTTTCTTGGCAAAGAACCCTGCTTACCATTCAAAAACAAAGAAAATTGATGTTCAGTATCACTTTATGAGGGATATGATAGAAGACAAAAAGGTTTTGCTGGTAAAGGTGGACACTTTGAAGAATACTGCAGATGCATTAACAAAATTTGTGAGCTCAGAGAAGTTATCTTGGTGTAGAGAAACAATGGGCATTGCAAGGCTAGATAAATGACTAAACTCTCATGTGGCCCTCTTTGGAAAGAAAACAAGTGGGAGAATGTTGGGTTGTGTTATATTCTTTCCACGACTAGCCCACCTACAAATGTTGAGTTGTGTTATATTTTTTTGGACCCTATATTAGTTTGGGTGGACCTACCTATGGTTTTGTGCATGGTTTTCGCACATGGTTTTGGACGCGATGGTTCTCGGTCTATGGTATTGGATGCTTCGGCATGTATAAATATGTATTGTAACATTGAAATGAACATAATGAAAAAATCAAGTTGGTAGTCCCGGTTTTGGGATCCAAGGGAAAATATATGTGTCTATGTGTTTTATGTGTTATGCTCTCACATTGTTTATTTTCTTTGTTTTAGAATTCATATGCAGGTAATTTCTGTATGGGGTTCAAACTTACACCCACCCCGGTGGCTCAATGGCGGACGTAGTGGGTAAATCTATATCATTGAAATTTTTAATTTCTAAAAAAAAAAATTCAATAAACTTATTTAATTTTAAAATTTGCACATAGGAAAAAAAGAAAGTAACCTTTCAAATGCGATAATCCTCCATTGAATATGTTGTTGATAGCAATGTAGCTGCTCCACAAATCACTCCAAGTCTTTTAACGAACCTCAAAAAACCTTGATGTGATGTGAGGAATAGTGATAACGAAATTTATAATATATCTAAAATTACGTAATTGTTTTATCGTATGGTTAATGTGAGACTAATTTGTTTTTATAAAAATTTTAACATGTAAATTTTGTTAAGGCGATATAGGGAACTATGATAAAACAAACATTACCGAATTGTTTTATAGCACGGTGAATGTGGGATTAATTTGTTTTAAAAGGTATAATAAAAATTAAAAAAAAAACATTCAATTGTCTAATAAATATTATAATAGTTTAAGTAATAAATTAATTTAGGTAAAAGATTTAGTTTACAATTTTAATTTAAAAGATTTATTTCATAAAAAAAATTAGTTAATTTTTTTCAATAAATTGTAGAAGAAAATTATGGAGGAAAAAACATGAAACGAAATTTTTGGAGGGAAAAATTTTGGCAAAATTTTTGGAGGGAAAATTTGGAGGGAAATTTTCATTCTTTAAGCTATATATTATCATTAGGAGAGTCTGCATTTGTATCATTCAACCTGTTTTGCTTGAAAGGCATGGATTCTTCTCATAGTGAAGTTTCTCTTTGTGAAGAATTAACATCTTCATCGCATAACAACTCTATTCATATTAATGCATATAATGGAAATTCTTACACTATGAATAGAGAGTCAAATATTCCACTTAGTACTAATCCTAAGGACTATGAGAGAAGTACTGATTAAGAGCATAATGAAGAATTTCAAAAGAATGGAGTGTCACGATGTCCACTTAGTCCTAATCCTATCGACTATGAGAACAACAGTGATGAAGAATTTCAAAAGAATGGAGTGTCACGTTGTCCACTTAGTCCCAATCCTATGGACTATGAGAGCAGCAGTGATGAAAAGCATGATGAAGAATTTCAAAACAATGGAGTGTCACAATGTCCACTTATTCTTAATCCTTGGACTATGAAAACAATAGTGATGAGGAGCATGATGAAGAATTTCAAAAGAATGGAGTGTCACAGTGTCCACTTAGTCCTAATCTTATGGACTATGAGAGTAGCAGTGATGAAGAGCATGTTGAAGAATTTCAAATGAATAGAGTGTCATAGTGTCCACTTAGTCCTAATCCTATAGACTATGAAAGCAATAGTGATAAAGAGCATGATGAAGAATTTTAAAAGAGTGAAGTGTCACAATGTCCACTTACTCCTAATTCTATGGTCTATGAGAGCAACAGTGATGAAGATCATGATGAAGAATTTCAAATGAATAGAGTGTCACAATGTCCACTTAGTCCTAATCCTATGGACTATGAAAGCAACAATGATGAAGAACATGATGAAGAATTTCAAATGAATAGAGTGTCACAGTGTCCACTTAGTACTAAACCTATGGACTATGAGAGCAGCAGTGATGAAGACCATGATGAAGATTTTCAAACAAATAAAGAGTCGCAGTTTCCACTTAGTCCTAATCCTAAGGACTATGATATCATTAGCGAAGGACAGGATGAAGCACTTAGTCCTAATCCTAAGGACTATGAGAGTAGTAATGACAAAGGACGTGATGTAGAATTTTCAGTAGGTAAACAGTCACATTTTCGACGTAGTCCTAATCCTATGGACTATGAGAGCAGCACTGCCAACGCACATGATGAAGAATATCCAATAAGCATTGAGTCAAAATTTCCATTTAGTCCTAATTCTAAGTACTATGACAGTAGCACTGAAGAAGGGGAAGATGAAGAATATCCCAAGTCAATATTTCAAAAGCACAAATGATGATAGTGAGGATAACATTCCTCATAATGATGATGAAAATTCTTATACAAATGATGATCCAATGATGGAGATGTTTCCAGGAAATATTGTATCGAGGAGTAGGAGCAGACCTTTTCATATCAATCCAAGATGTTCTAGTTATACAAGGGGTAGAGCAGAATATCTGACGAGAAGAAGTTCTATCAGTGATCTCATTTCAAGTGAATGTTGTCAAAAAGATTGCTTGAAACATGGATTTCAAGTTTGCATTAGAGAAAAAGAAGAGATATTTGTCCATGAATAAAAGCATGCAAAATTCATATTTAGTGGGGTGCACGCAATCTACATTGTGAGGTTATGATTATCATATTGGGTCTTTATTTATCTATAGAAAGGATTTCAAAATGTTTCATTCAATGCGTAATTTTCGTCTCTCAAGAATCCAAGAAAATTTGGAAAAGGATGCCACATTTTATTCAAAAGTATGTCCTAAACGACAGTTTGGGCCATTATCAAATACTACAATGTCATGGATGAAAGATTTATTTTCAAAGCATGGAGAGTGTATGACAAATAGAGAGACAATACATATTCCAAATAATTTCTCAAGATGATAAATCTACAACTTATACAAAGAATATGCACAAGGTGTTGAGGGACATGGTCAATTTATTACATATCAATATTTTGTGAAGGTATGGAAGAAAGAATTCAACAATGGTTGTATTCCTAAGAAGACAAGGATGGGGATTTGAAGTACATGTGCTTCTCTTAAATAAAAAAGGGATAAATGTGAAGGGCCAGAAAGAGGTAACATTCATAACTTTAACTTTTAAAATTGTATAGTCATCAACAGTATGAAAACATATTTCTTAATGACTTTCTTTTATGCTGTGTAGATTCCATTGTCAAAGAACTTCAGGAGCATCGCGAACAACAAACAAGTGAAAGGAAAAAGTTGTACAATCATTGAAAGAAGTGTTATGATAATTCGAATAAATATTTGGGTTTGATAGTTGATGGCATGGACCAAAAGAAAACACGTTTACCAAATTTTGTTCGCACACCCAAAAATTTACAAGAGGAAACTTTTATTCAATATCACTTGATCAGTTGTATGGTCTTCAATGGGAAAATGTTTGCCAAGGGTGTACTTCACAGATCCAAATATTCATAATGATGCAAATCTGACAATAATCATAATTCATGATGTGATTTCTCATTGATCTAGTAATCTTCCTGAAGTTTTGTATCTACAATTGGAAAGCACTTGCCGTGAAAACAAAAATCAGATTGTTTTTGGATATCTAAACATGCTTTGTTGAATTGAGAATTTTTCAGAAGGTAAAGGTTGTTTCCTTCTTGTTGGGTGCACTCATGACCATATTGATCAAATGTTTAGTCATTTTTCAGTCACATTGAGGAGGAAGGAAGTTGGGAGCTTGCCATCATTAATCGAATTTATTAAGAAATCATACATGCCAAAGCCTATTTTTTATGTGTTGGAAGAAATTGTTGACATGCAAAGGTTTATTCTGGGATCGCATGGTGAGGAGAAATGCATTGAACAACTTAATGACATTATCTTCCAACATCAATTTCGTATCAAAAAATTTG
The DNA here is from genome assembly GCA_000404065.3 of Pinus taeda. Classification (NCBI taxonomy): domain Eukaryota; kingdom Viridiplantae; phylum Streptophyta; class Pinopsida; order Pinales; family Pinaceae; genus Pinus; species Pinus taeda. The sequence continues at coordinate 13,374 of APFE031297456.1, forward strand.
ATGGGAAAACACTAATACGGGGCAAGAAGTATTCAACTACTGCAAAATGAGCACCGTCATCAAGTTTGGAATTTTTGAAGTTCATTCCAGATCATCCAATATTTGCATCAAATATATTGTTATTACAATCAATTGTTGGAGTTCATAATGCACGCAGACAGAATAGAGATATAAATTATTCTGATTGCCTAGAAGAAATTAAAAAATGTATTAGATATACATATGAATACTTTGATATTGTTGATTCAGTTTGGTGGGAGCCCTTTTTCAATAATCAAAGTGATATCATTTCAAGAACAACAAATGAATATATACCTTTGGAAAATCCATTTATTTGGCCACAAAATGTGTCAAATGAACATGAGGAAAGAAACATTGTTGAACAACAACAATCTCGAGGTATTATTAATTCTTCACAAGCTGCGGAAAGAGAGATATATATTGGTTCCAGAAGATCTCGTGCACAACATGAAGCCATGTAAGACCTTTACAGGGGTTCAGTATAGGATATTAAGGAGGGTTGCATGATTGCAGTGCTAGCAGATGGAGATCCCAATGGCTATCCATTTTTGGTTGCTAAAGTTATAAAGGTCTTTATAGAAAATGAGGATGTTACAAGTGTTGAAGTACATTGGTATGCCACAAATACCACCCTTCAATGGTGTTATAAACCAGAGATGGTAGTTGACAAAAAGCGGAAAGAGAAAAAGAAAGGGTGCAATATAATCGCCGCCAACAGACATATAAAATTGGAGGATGTGACATACTTGTTGTATGACTTCATTAACAAAGAGAGGAACTCTCGCTTCAAGACGTAAGATTCTGAAAGGTTGTTCCAAAGGAAATAGTGTTGAGATGGGAGTCTGTTGAAACTAGTCGTAGATCTAGAAGAATTTTGAAACCTGAAATGTTGGGCATGCATGTGGACTCAGATGGGGCACTAGTTGATGAATAATATGGAATGTCTTCATGTGCATCCAGCCATTCATCTAAAGATGTGAATTCTGATGGTGTGCAAGAAAATATGAGTGATTTTGAATAATTTTCTAAGACCGTTTATATAGCTGATGTTTTCATCGTATCTTGAAATACAAAATTTGATTTCCATATGCTGTTAAATCAGAAGTTATGAGTCATTTTTATGTTGTTGGATTATATGTTTTAATTATGATTATTTTTATTGTTTAGAATGTCTACAATGCAACAATAACTTAGAGATATAATGTGTGTTTCATTCAATCTACAAATAATTACATTTTGATTAATTTAGTCATGTAATTTGTTCATAATGTCATGGTTTTTTAATTTTATGGTTCAAAATTTTCCAAATTTTTTGTATCTTTAATGCTATGGTTGAAAACAATTAGAATTTTAGCGATCTTTAGTGTCATGTTATTATATGTTTAACAACATGGATGAAAACTAATAGAGTTTTAATGTGTTTTACATCCCAATATTTTATCTTTGTCGTCATTACTAAAACATGTTGAAATTATACATAGGAAATAAAAATGTTATTCTACCAAAAACATTAGTTTGCTTTTTTCCTCAAAAACAGTTGTTTGTTTGTACATAAAAATTCGGTTCTACTAGAATTTTTTTAAAACGTTGAAAATTGACCCTAAAAAAACCATTGTTCCAATATCAACACTTTTCATTTTCAGGGTGTTTTTTGCACAATTTTTGCACAAAAAATTCATTTTCACTGCCATTTTTAAAACATGTTCAAAATTGACCCTAAAAAAACATCATTCCAGTATACACACTTTTCGTTTTTAGCATTGTTTTTCATGATTTTTCAGGGTTTTTTGGCCAGAGTTCCCATTTTGAGTTTATAGTCCCCATTTCAAAGTTTACATTGTTAACCCCTCCCCATGAGATTTGAACCTAAGAATTTACTCATAATTTTAAAGTAAGAAGATCAAATAATGGAGGTTATTTTAGGAGGGTCTCTTCCAATATTCTATGTGTAAAGAAATCACAACAATGATACTTTAGAAGCTAAATGGTGTTAGAAAAATATATATTACAGAGCAATGGAACACATAAAATATTGCAGAAACACAAATACATAAAACGTATAAAACAAGAGAGACACAGATATACATGGTTAAGCCAATTTGGGCTACATCCATGGAGAAACAGTCGGTCCTCCCTTTTATATTATCCATCCAAATGAAGAGATACAAACTATAGCAGATCCGTTGTAATTTCCTCTTCGTTTTCACGCAGCCTCCTCTCCCTCTCTCGCTTAGAATAATCATACACAATCTCAATACAATTCCCTCATATAAACCAAGGGTTGTTTTCTAGGGCAAAAAAATCCTAAATTAACATAAATTCTACCGTCAGATCATTCGCCTAATGAACGGATCTGATTGACTACAAAATTACAATATTTTAAAAGGCATTTTTTCATCTATTTTTAGGTTCGAGGGCTCTCCTCTCGAGTCCCCACCAAGGGAGGGATCTTTAAAAGTAGTCGTTGCCCCCCCACCCTGGCGGCATTACCGCCCCATTTAGGAACTGGGGTCCAACACAGCTGAGACCTCTGAATCAAGAAGATAATCAGGCTCCACACCCAACAAATGGGGCATATGTAACATTATGGGGGAAGCTAATGAATTAGAGAAGATATAGTAAATATTGATGAAGTATGTAGCAAATTGTGGTAAATTTATTTAGAATTGAATTTTTTTTCAATCAATGTTTTTCCATGTCATATTGAATGTGTATCCAAATTAAAATTTGAACACGATAACCATTGTATATGGTGTGATGGGATATTCATTGCAGTCTCACTATGCTCATCCACATGAATATTAATATCATGGGTGTCTATTAAACAATCATGCTACTAACAAAACTACAGTTTTTTAAATAGTTTTTGGAAATTTTCAATGTACATATGTCTACTTGATTAAGGTTTTCCATCATTGATTTCTCTATTCCTTATAGGTGTTGAGGGCCCATATTGACCCAAAAACTTAAAAAAAAAAAAAAAAGGAATATCTATATTTCTCTTTCCTCAATTAGATAAATTGATGCAACAGTATCGACCCACCTCCAGAAAATTGACAAAAAAAGATGAGCTTCTTGATAGCAGATGTGGCCATCGGGATAATTTTTCCTCGAATGCATTTATTTGTCCTAGTTTCTAGGGATAATGAATTATTTTAGGGATAATATTCAAAGCTTTATGGAGAAAATCATGGATCCAAAGTGATCCATGACAATGTAATTTTCCTCTATAATTTGTAGCCTTTGGGGCATGTAAAAGGGTGGCCATTAAAACAAATATCTAGCTATTCGAGGCACCTTGTAATAATATAATGATTAAATTAATTTTGATGCATGGTTTATGTATTTTTGTCTCAGTGCATGGTGATTTGATGCATTGATGGTTTGATGCATAGATGTGTTGAATTTTTTTAATGAAGTAACATTGCATGTAACATTTGTGTGAGCCAAGCATGAGGAATTGATGGTGCATGCATGAATGGGACATAGTGTGTAGCGAAAGCATAGTGGGCCATAGCCCACAGGTCTAGGATCGAGACCATAAGAAAACTTGAAAACGATAAACCCCCATAAATCATTTTCATCATAAATATTTTCTACTAATTCATTTTAAGGATGACAATCAAGAATGAGGAATTTTTTCAATGTTTCAAATTGGTATGCAAATCAATTTGAAGATCAGAATCAAGAATGAGGAGTTTCGCCAATGTTTAAAATTGATATTCAAACCAATTTGATGACTAATGTCCACTCTGAAAAGAGTGAGGTTGAATTTTGATAGGGATGTTATATATAATATGTGTACCTCAATAGGTGTAAATACCTCCTATAATTTGTGGTGCAAGATGAAGATCTCTCACACTAGATCATCAAATAGATAAGAATATTTGTAAATTGTATGTCATGGTGCACACAGAAGATATAGGAAGTTTTTTGTTAAATGTCATAGCGAACATAAAAAAACATGTGACATTTTCTATTACATGTAATCACCCCATTACACATCTATTAAAAAGCATCTTAATATATAAGAATTTGCAATTTTGTAGAATTTGAAATATCAAAGCAATAAATGGCCATCAAAGAGAAATAAATAATCATTGCATTTGGTAATGAATAGTAATCTTTAAAATGAGTAGTGTATGGAAGATTAAGACCATGGTGAGAAATCTATTAGATAACTTTTCTAAGACACCATTCTTCAACCTCATTACTTTTTTTTTCCAATCAATATGTTCATGAAGTAGCTTTATTATTCAATGTTTTCCATTTTGCAATGGTTTGCTAACTTCATTTACACAATAGGCTTCATTATGTTGACTTTTAGATTTCTTTATTTTTCAGTATTATTTTATATGTATCGTTCAGATTATGATATATATGTTTGTAAAGAAAAAGAATAATACATAACAAATTAGCCTTTAATGGTTTAAATTATTGTACTTTTATATAGGTTTCTACATAAATTTAATTTGTATAACTCCTTATAAAAAATTTAATTATTTCAAAGTTCCATGTTTTTTTTATATATATATGGATGGTTGTATTAGTAAAAATTTTAATTATTTCAAAGTTCCATGTTTATATATATATATAATATATATAATATATAATATATAAATATAAATATATATATATATATATGGTTGTATTAGTTCAAAATTCCAGCATACATCAGATAAAAAATTATCTTTTCACGCAAAGCTCGGTTTCAATATGCTACTAGGGAAACAAGAGTTGTTGACCATTAACTGAAGTTCAAGTAATGTCAAGTAAAAATATTTGATACTTAGAAACTACTAAAAATGCCATATATTGGACTAAAAAGGGAAATAAAACATTTTCCAGAAGGCATAACATGATTCAGAAGTCTAAAGAGGTAGCTCGAGTTAGGTTCTAAGCATTGGTATCAGCTGGAGCAAAGGATTTTACGTCACAATGAAGGTGGTTTTCTAGGTGAGCTAGCAAGGCATCTAAACTAGCAAGACAGGGGCGATGATATCATTGCACTTGCTTGATTTCGTTCAAAGAAGAGATAATATCGTTGTGGACTTGTTGTTGTTCCTGCAAGACCCTACCTAGAAGAGTTTTCATCTTCCAATGAAAGTTGATGGATTTCAAGTAATGGCTCCATCTTCCCTTGGTATAATCAGGGTCGAGAACCCAATTAACTACCTCCTCTTGGATTTTTGAATCTGAATAACCTTGTCAGTCATTGGTTCTCAGGGTTTCATGTTGATATATTTCTTCGTGAATTTATGGGGTGTGATACAATGGAAGATGGATGCAGCCTCCTGGGCATGGGCTTGGGCATGAGGCCTACCTTGAGGGCATCTTCCCCTAGCCCCTCAGTGGCTACGCATTCGTTGTCGAGGCATAATGCATCAGAAAAGAAAAACTTGGGCTAAAGAGATTGCCCACAACAACGCGAGATTTAGAGGAATAATACTAAGTAAACATGTAAGATGCATAGACCACAAAATTCTATGAAGCCTGGGTGGGAAAGGAAAGTATACAGAGAAGAGAAAGAAACAAGAAAATACATATGAAAGTGTCAGGCCAGGGTAACTCCAGAATGAGCGAGAGAAAAACTGATATTTTATTCATTAGCTAATACACATTTATATACACAAACATGATGGATCAGTTCATCTTCTTGATGACTGTCCAGTTCACCCATCCGTTTCGGATTAGGTGTCAACATTCCCCCCCTTAATCTGAAGGGATGTTGGTGAGTCCAAGCATCGTTCTGAATCTTTCAAGCTTTTTTCTTCCAAGCGCTTTGGTGAAGATGTCTGCAACTTGCTCATTTGTG
>APFE031297458.1:0-17366 GCA_000404065.3 Pinus taeda
AAGAGGGGCAGAGGAAATCAATAGGATTAGACTTTCATTTTATTGTATATGACATTATGACATGATGAGATACATTATCATATTTTTTGTTGATATTTTGAGGCTGAGTTGGGACTCAGGATTTAGGACTTACTATTCAGGACATGATTCAATGTTATGTGTGATTTTAGCGCTAGAAATGATATTAAACATCTTATATATTAGTTTTTTAATCATATTTATGTGTCAATGTATTTATTTTATGTTCTAGATGGTTTAGATATTGAAAAAATTGAAAAAAAATGAAAAAAAATGAATATTTTTGTTCCAAACGCTTTTTCCCCGCTTTTTTCTGCTTTTTTTCCCGATTTTTCCGCTTTTTTCCGCTTCATTCCCCGCGCCGATTAAATCCCGCTCGCGCTTTTAACAACATTGGTTGAATGTATACTTCTTCTTCTATTACCCTGTTCAGAAATGTCGTCTTGACATCCATCTGATGGATCTCCTATCCCATCTGGGCTGCAAGAGATATCGCAGTCCTAATAGATGTATACCTGGTTACTAGGGCGAAGTTTTCCTCGTAATCAATCCCTTCCTTTTGAGCATACCCCTTAGCCACAAACCTAGCCTTGTACTTTTCAATACTGTCGTCCGCAGCGTATTTGATCTTGTAGATCCATCTTGAACCTACCACAGATCTGTCTTGAGGCCTTGACACCACCTCCCAGACATTGTTTACCATTATTTAGTTATACTCCTCCAGCATCGCATCTAGCCAGACCTGATGCTGAGCTGCGTCCTTGAAGCTGGCAGGCTCTCCATCCTGAGCTACTAACGCCTGATACCTGTCTCGCTGTTTTCGCTCCCTTTTACTATGCCTTGGCTCTTCGGTGAAGTTCTCTGCATCATGCAGAATCTGACGAAGTTCCTTGCTGGTTCTTCCTTTGCCAACAAGTGCTTCTGTTTGTTTCTCTTCCTCATACTAAGAATCCTCCTGATCTGAGGAAGGATTCTTCACTTCCGTTGGTTAAAGAGGCATGACCAACAAATCCTCTTTCGACTGCTCCTTGGAAGGCATTTCGCGAGATCTTCTGAAAGCTCTGTCCTCCATGAACTTTATATCTCGTCGTACTACTACCTTCCTGCTCCCTAGAAGATAGATCCTGTAGGCCTTAGCGTTCTTGTTATATCCTGCCAGATACCCCTTTTCTGTAGTCTGATCCAGCTTCTTCCTCTTTTCTTTGGGTATGTGACAATATGCCAAGCTCCCAAATATCCTGAAATGATTGACTTCAGGTGTCTTCCCAATGAAGACTTTCTCACGAGTAATCTTGCCCAATGCCCGATGAGGAGTCCTATTCTGAACGTAGACAACTGTGTTGCATGCTTCTGCCCACAGGAATTTTGGCATATCTTGATCATACAACATGGCCCTAGTTGCTTCTACGATAGTCCTGTTTTTCCTTTCTGCCACCCCATTCCACTCTGGATTATAGAGAGTTGTCCACTCTCTTCTAGTGCCCTCCTTAGCGCAATAATCAGTGAAGTCCTTATCGACATATTCTCCACCATTATCTGAGCGCAAGACTTTGATTTTCTTACTTGTCAGATTCTCCACTAGAGCCTTGAACTCCTTGAATCGACAGAAAACCTCATCCTTGGTTTTCAAAAAAATAGATCTAAGTTTTCCTTGAATGGTCATCAATGAAGGTAAAGAAATACTCGGCACTGCTGAGAGCTTTGATAGACATAGGTTTGCAGATATCTGAGTGTATCAATCCTAGTACACTATTGGCCCTGTGGTTGCTCCTAGGAAATGCCGCCTTGGCATACTTTCCTAGAGAGCATCCCCTGCATACATCATGTCGTTCCGTACTCAGATTCGGAACTCCTGTTACAGTGCTCTTGAGAATTCTTAGAGCTTCATGGTGCAAGTGACCCATCCTTCTGTGCCATAGTTCGTTCAAGTCTTTGTTCCCATGACTGCATATCTATGTTGCAGGAATCGTGGTAAAGAGGTCCATTTCCGTACGGAAACGGGTATGAAACGCGGAAACGCGCTTGGTACAGCCGTGAAACGCGTTTCTGGCCATACTGCCACGTTTCCCGAAATGGAAACATGGCCAGTACGGCCGGAAACACGTTTCAGGGCCGTACAACCCATGCTTCCTCATTAACTTGTGTTTTTTTTAATTTGTTTTTTAATTTACTTTTAGGGTATGTTAGTGACTTCTTGTTGCTTCTAGATGCATGTCTAAAGTTATAAAAGTGAATTTTTTCCCTAGTGTTGATATGCAGTTCATCAGGAAGTTTGGGGGATATGCAGTGCATGGTAATGTTAAATTCTTATAGTAAAAGTGATATTCTCCTTTATTTTTCATTTTCATCCTTTTACTTAAATTTTTAACATTACCATGAAATGACTCAGGATGTTTTGAGAGTGGTTTCGCCCTCATTGGATTTCATATGGAGAAAGTAGAATTTTAGATCTCACTCAAAATCCAGCAGACTTATTTGTTTTTCAGGATTTCAGGATTGGAGGGATTGCAATGTTTCCATTGGATTTTATCATGTACTAGGGTATGGAACTTGTATTTAATCAAGAGAACCAAGCCCTCTATGCAGGGGAAACTCCCAATAATCAAGATCATGTGGGGTATTAGGGTATGAAATGTGTATTTAATCAAAGAGCACTAAGGTCGTTCGACTATGTAGGAGGAGACTCCCAATACAACAACGGTCCTTCTAAAGAATGGGATGTAGATGCAGAAAATCCTGATTGGATCTCTCTCTTGTAGCCTTATAGTTTTTATTGTACTTGCAGCCTCATATATTAATATAAATAAAGGCTAATTTTGAGATTTGGATATATAATAAAGGTTGCTTTTGGATATTCCGATATTTTTATTTTCATTATGTGATCATTCATGAGTAAATGTGATGTAAATTAAATCTTAATCTTTAAGTGTAATAAATTATAATGTATCATTTATGCTTTATGATTACATATATATATATATATATATATTCGCGTTTCCCCGTTTCCAAAATTTGGGGAGGTCGCGTTTCGTATCGCTTCCCATTTCGGAAACTCGTACCCGTTTCCCCGTTTCGTGCAACTTAGCTGCGTATTAGTGCCATTGGAGTTTCTACTTGTAATTTGTACAACCGATTACTTTTGATCTCGATTTGCACTTTCTTTTTCCAACTCGGGTGTTTGACGTATACCTTTTCCTCGATGAAGTAGATGTCATAGCCCTTGCCTTGTAGTTGTGACACGGAAAGTAAGTTCATCCCCAATTTTGGCACATGCAACACATTAGTGGCATGGAACCGCTCTCCCATTTATGTTTGAAAAACTATGGTACCCTTTCCTACTGGAGTACACTTTGCCTTGTTCCCAATGGTGATCTGAAAGTTCATCTTCTCTTCTTGATATTCTGAGAAACACACCCTGATTCCTGTCATATGCCATGAGGCTCCACTATTTATATACCATACTTTTGATGATGCAACACTAGTCATGCACACCACTTCTTTTTCCAACTTGGAAGCCAACATAGAGAAATCAAAATCTCTCTCTCTTGTGCAATCTTTTGAAGATCTGCATGAGTCCCTTGAGGTGGATGCCCCTGCATTGTGGTCTTGACCCATAACTGATTTTTCTTTTCTGTCTCGGATTACTTGCTCTTATACCATGTGAAAATTCTATCACTACAGCAACTGATTTACTTTTCCTACTTATTTCATCATAAGTTATTCATGAAATTACTTCAACAAACATTAAAATAAATACTGCTGCAAATATCACATCGTAATGCAGAAACAAAAATATGCACACATTGACACAGTTGTTTTGGACTAATGTCCCCGGAAAAAACCAATGTGGGAAAAACGGTGTAGCAAGGGAGGATTTTATTATGCTTACCCACGTATAGACAAACTTCCAACACTTTCCTAAACCCAACGTAGGCCCTACTGACCTCTGCTACAACCTGAAGCCCTCTGCGTCAGCCTGAAACCCTCTGTGTTAGCCTACTGACACTCTGCGCAGCCTCTCTGGGGTTCTGCGTCACTCTTGCAGCCTCTGCGTGGATGACGCAGGCCCTTCTGGCTTTGCGCAGTCTCTGCTGCTTCTCTGTGGCTTCCTTTAGTTCTGCGTCTGCCTCTTCTATGCTGATCTCCCGTCTCTCTGTTCCCTACTCGCTGCCTCCTAATTGCTCTCTAGAGCACTGGCTCAATTTCTCAATAAACCCCGCTCCAGAAATTGAACTGACTGGTCTCCCTCAGTGTATTCTTCAAGTGCCCCTCAAGCCTCCTCTTATACTTTTTCTGTTGACATCTCAATGGCCAAGATTAAGTCTCTTTGTCTCTCTGTACTCAATGCCCCTCAGCTGCAACTCCGATCACTGATTCTATATCTCTTAGCAAACCCCTCTCTAAAGAATAGAATGACTGATCATCTGGTGTGCTCTCCAAATGACTCTCAAGCATCCTCTTATACTTTTCTCGTTGACATATCAACGACTGAGATTAAGTTCCTAATCAATGACTAAGATTAGATTTGGTTTGATCCATGTCTTTTGGACCATTCTAACACAGATTCATATTAATACACATTAATATCATTAAAAATATTAATTACTTTAATATCTCCTGATCTGTTTAGAATCTGCCCAAACCCTTTCTGGGTATTGGAGATCTCATGTGTCCCAACCTCTCTACAAAATTTCGTGGCTAGAGCACATCTAATGCTACCCCAAATCAATGGTTATTTTTCTTTAACAAGTTATTCACAAACTAAATACTGAAAATAAATACTAGTGCATGCTCAACATATTACAGATCAACAACTAAAAGAAACAAGAACAAACACACCACATGACATCATTATTTTTGGACCAATGTCCCCGGAAAAACCAAATGCGGGAAAACTGGTGTAGCTATCTGAGGTTTTTCTTATTAAGCAATATTAGAGTACAATCTGGGTGCCAAAATTGGCCTACCCAACAGAGAATTTCCTTAGCATTTATACCTCACAATTTGAGAGAAATCTTTTGGCTGAAACCCTGGAAAATCCTTCCGGCAGCTCCTCAGCACAAAACTGCTCTGCAACCCCAGCATCTGCCCAATCTGGACTGCGTCAGCCCCAGGAGGCCCTGCGTCAACTTTTTGAGCCTCTGCGTCATACACGTTGGCCTCTTTGGTGTTCTGCATAGCACTTGGCTGCCTCTGCATGGCCCTGCGTGAGCCCTCGCTGGCTCTGCGTCACTCTCCTTGGCTGTTGCGCTGCTCTCCCAGAACAATCTCTGCCTTCTCTGTTTCTTTGTACTCAATGCCCCTCAATTGCTCTCCTAATCACTGATTCTATCTCTCTTAGCAAACCCTGCTCTAGAGAATAGAATGACTGATCACTCTAGTGTGTTCTCCAAGTGACCCTCAAGCCCCCTCTTATACTTTTCGTGTTGACATCTCAACGGCTGAGATTAAGCCCCTAATCAACGGCTAAGATTAGATCTAGCTTGGCTTGATCCATGTCTCTTGGACCATTCTAACATAGATTCATATACACAATAATATTTTATTTTCCCTAAGTTTAGACTTAGGGACTCCCTTAAAAATATTAATTATTTTAATATCTCCTAATCTGTTTAGAATCCACCTAAACCCTTTATGGGTATTGGAGATCTCATGTGCCCCAACCTCTCCACCAAATGTCATGGCTGGAGCACATCCGATGCTATAGAATCTATGTGGCTGGTCAAAGGGATGTTGAGATTAGCCATGATGTCACCTTTGACGAAGATATGGCTCTTAGCAAAGTTGACAATCTTCCTATACTAAGAAAATCTGGAGAAGTTGACACCAGGAAACCAGAGGAAAAGGAAGATGTGACGATGCCCGACGTAGAAGAACCTATGGATCCTATTGATCCCCCTCCGCAAGAACCTTCCTCTTCTAGGAAGAGGCCTTCATGGTTCAAGGGGACACTTGATGATGTTGAAGGACACATTGCACCCAGAGGGACTTTCCGTGAAAGTAAGAAGCCGGCCAAGTATCAGGGATACTTGACCATCATGAGCACGATCATTCAAAATGAGCCTTCATCGTTTGCAGAAGCTGTCAAGCATCAAGTATCAAAGGATGCTATGACTGAGGAATATGAGTCCATCATGAAGAACAATGTTTGGCATGTGGTCCCCAGACCCCAGGACAAAGCAGTTGTCACTTCGAAATGGCTTTACAAGATAAAGCATGGAGTTGATGGAAGTGCTGAAAAGTATAAGGCTCGTTTTGTCGCTTGTGGCTTCTCTCAGAAGGAAGGTATAGACTATGACGAGATATTTGCAATCGTTGCTCGATACACCATCCGCTCGATCATAACCCTTACTTATTCGCAAGGATGGAACCTACAGATGGATGTCAAGATCGCATTCTTGCATGGTTTGATCAAAGAGGAAGTCTATGTGGAACAACCCGAAGGATTTGAGATTCATGATCGAGAATCTCATGCGTGCAGGTTGAAGAAAGCCTTCTATGCGCTGAAGCGAGCACCCCGAGCGTGGTATGAGAGGATCGATAACTACTTGATGAAGCTAGGATTCATTGGGAGTGAAGTCGACCCTAACCTTTACGTTAAGGTTGAAGATGAGAAACCTCTCATACTAGTGTTGTATGTTGACAACCTCTTTCTAACAGGTGCAGACCCTCTCATTCACAAATGTAAGAGGGAGTTGGCTTCTGAGTTTGAGATGAAGGACCTAGGACTAATGCATTATTTCCTAGGACTAGAAGTCTCGCAGAAGCCAGGGGAGATTTTCCTATCTCAAGAAAAATATGTGGTGAAGATATTGGAGAGATTCGGTATGGTGGACTGTAAGCTCGTGACTACCCTAATGGAGCTTGACTTCAAGAAGTTAAGCGGTAGTCCTGTCGGACTTGTTTTAAAATATCCTACTAAGTATCATCAACTCATCGGAGCGTTGATGTTCTTGGTGAACTCCCGTTCGGATATATGTTTTGCAGCCAACACGTTGAGTCAACATATGGTTGAGTCTCACCACACACATTGGATTGGTGCCAAGAATCTGTTGAGATACCTTCGTGGCACAATCACTCATGGGTTGAGATACACTGCTGGAGATGTGAGACTACATGGATATACCGATGCTGATTGGGGAGGCAGTGTGGTGGACCAAAAGAACACTTCTGGGTGTTGCTTCTCTTTGGGGTTTGCCTCGATATCCTAGATGAGCAGGAAGAAGAAGTCGGTGGCTTTGAGCACTGCTGAGGCAGAGTACATTGCTGCGAGTATGGCTTGTTGTGAGGCCGTCTGGTTGTGGAAGCTATTCAGTGAGCTGTTTGATTTTACATTGGATACTACCGTGATGCTGTGTGACAACCAAAGCGGGATTTGTATATCAGAGAATCCTATATTTCATGATCGCTCCAAGCATATCGATATCAGGTACCACTATATCCGGGATATCGTGCAGAGGGGAGCAACAAGGCTCCAACATATCGATACGGATGAGCAGGTCATCGACATTTTGACAAAGCCTTTGGAAAAGTTCGAATTCTTGACTTTTCGAGAACGACTTGGTGTCATTGAGCGACCCTCTTATGAGGGTCGTGTATGATGCATACATTGAACTCTGGGAGCTCTGGGGTGCTTGGGGTACTTCTTGGAGCGACATGCAACCATAAGGCGACTCACCCTCCCCTAGTGGTGTGCTATGTATAGGGTGAAAGGTTCAACCTTCCCCTGTGATACCCCATGGCAACTTAGGGACAAGATGATTAGTTCTCTTGTCAAGGCATCCTACTCATGCATTCTGGGACTCATGGGAAATACCTCTCATTTGATCAATAAGCAGGGAAATAGGGTTAGGGACCATAGTAGTACTATCGATAGACGCATCGTTGTATCTACCGTACTCCCTATGTTAGGATGACCTCCATTGATCTGGGATTAGTGAGAGTGGTATGACACACTCTCTGGGATTGACTTCGAGCCAGTGGAGGATGGTATGATACATCCTATATCATTTCTTCTTCTTCATACTTCAGCAGAGCAGAGCCAAGCAGTGCAAGGCAATGCATTTGATGGCAGAGATAGTATTGATGGTTAGACGAATTAGCAGATAGTGTTCTCCCTAGGTGAGAGGGAGTGTTAAAATTGGCAACTAGGGCTAAACTCCATGTGGGTCATCTTATTTATGGCAGCTGATATTTTTCCTTGATTCCTCTTGTCGAGAGGTGTAGGATTGATCTAACAATCATTCGATTCTGACAAGTATTTATGGAGATATGAATTTTTTTGTATTTACTTGACAAATTGTCAAGGTCGGCCAACAGCGAAATGTGTGGCACACATGCCCAGCATATCATATAAATACAAGTGAGGTTGAGTCATTATTCACTCATCTCATCTCTCATTCTTCTCTCCTTCGCTGATTGGGTTTACACACAAGGAAGAGAAGCTCACACGTGGGAAGAAGGAGGACATAGAAGGGCAAGGAAGGAGGATGCAGAAGCTACAGCAAGACGTTTTGGACAGCATTGAATTTTCAGGAGAGCGGTTTTGGTGTGGCTGCCACTCCTAGGCAGGCTACAATTCTTGGCACGCAAACTGACGCAATCTGACCTTTGGTTTGACCAACATTGATTGCCCTAGTTTGGGGCAACAGGTTGACTTCAGTTGACTGCAGTTTGATTGTTTTTGGGGCCATTTATGGGCTTCCTTTTGTTGTTGGAGGACTAGATGACTGGGAAATTGACCAAACATATTGAAGGTCAATTTCATCTTGTTTGACCAGATTTGACTTTGTTGGTTAGGGTTTGCTGCTGCTGTCATAAAATTACAGATTTATGAATTTGTACTATTTCTTTTTGCTGAACTATTGAAGACTAAAGAAGATTTGATCAAAGGGTTTACCCACATTGGGGTTTGTCCTTGGCTAGCCACCACATCTGGTGTCTCTTGTCTTGGCTTGTTTTCTGTCGATCTATTAATGTTCTATCAACATTTTAGTTTATGTTTATGTGATTGTTAAACAATGGCTAATAAGAAGAATTCGAAGTAAATTGCATTACGAATAGAATATACCATAAATTAACAACTAGTCTCCGCGACCATGGCCTAAGCTATTGGGCGCTTAGCCCTTTTGAGCCCTACATGTGCCCTTTTCTTTTGTTAACGGCTCCACGCCGTTGGTCACACCTCTACGCGAGGCGACCAAAGTCCAACCTGAAGGGTTGGAGCTTCCCGATCCCGACTTTGCTGTTTAATTGCAATTCTTTAAAGGTTACGAAATTCTGGGATCCGGGCCCTTATTGTTGCAACGCTCCTGGTCTAAACTGTTCCATTAGGGCTCGTGCCTGGTGCTAAGGCCAAAGCCTCATTTAACCCAATGCATCTTATTGCTAATCTTTCGAGTTCCACCCGCGGGGATGAGTTGGTCAGTAGGGTCCAACCAACCCTCTGTTTATTGGATTTTTCTCTGTTGAATGGCATCGTGTTGCGACACTCTACAACCCGACACCACTGCCAATTGAATTCTCTAGGTTGATCCCTCCGGGATGAGGTCTCTGTAGGGTGTGCCCGACCCTCTGTTTATTGGCTGTTGCTCTGGCCTCTGCCATCATGTCCAGGCACCAATAGCTTGACGCTTTGCTTTGGGTGCTAACTGTAATTTGTTGGGGTATACTTTTGAGTTATCACAGTCGGGTGGGCTCCACTCGTTCTGTTCTATCTTGATGCTACAACTCTTGCACCGTTATTGTAATCTCTGGGGTATGACCATCGGGATGACGTCATCCCAGTCCTTCTCTCCTAGTCATGTAGACTTGGGCTTTAAAATGCTTCCGCTGGGGTATTGCCTCTGGGTGGGTTCCAACTATGGCCAATAGAATAATTTTTTGTTGCTAACATGTCGGCCACATCTGCTCGGAGCTTTGTGTAGAGGTTCTGCCAACCTTGTCGTTGAGTTTGGCACTTGAGACAAATTTAGCTATGTGCCAAAGGCTCACCCAAACACCTTTCAACTTTTTAATGCTTTGACTTGCGGTCACGAACCAGGAGGCCATTTTCAAACTTTTGCACACCATTGGAAAGCTCTTCCAGCGCACTTTCTGGCTGAGTGAGTCCAATGTGGTCCTTCAGCTCATCTTTTGCCTAAAAAAATGCCTTCAAATTTTGTTATTCTTTGCACCAGTCCTCCTGATTTCTTCTTCAAATTCCCCCTTGAATATGCCTCGACCTTGCTTTGCTTTTTAATCCTATTTTGTTTTTCTGGAGTTTGCAATCACTCCCCGCATACAAGAACAAATCTCCTCTGCTATATGAAAGAATAAAAGGGAGGATGAAGAAGGTACAACAACACTTAAATTATAAGGTGCCAAGTTCAAGTGAAGAAAAAAATTCATAAATTATCAAGGAAAGTAAAATGAAAATTAGTAATGAAATATTTCCTAAAACCTTTAGTAAATGTGTTAGTGCACTATTTAAAATTAAAGGATCACTTGCAAGAAGTGTTGAGAAATTTAGCGTAGAGAGATGAGGAGATATCTCTATTAATGATAATTGCTTTTGAAAGCTTTTTACTTTTAATTAGGTTCTTTTTTGACTGGTTTATTATTATGTGTTCTTCATCAAACAATGACCAAACCAAAATGAACAATGAGACAGGATAGAAGACGTAGGCTATCAGCCAATGCCAAAACCTCTCCAAACTGAGAGGAAAACCCACACGAATTCTTCTTCTTATAGAAGCTTCAATTGACGAATTGTAAGACCTAGATCCTTGACCAAGACTCCTCCAAGACCAAGTCAAACCTTTCTTCTTTTGCAAAGTCAAACCAAGTTAATGTTGCCTTGTAACAACTGCACTTCCTTCATTAGTCTTGGATCTTGGACTTGCACCCTTATGTTGCACCTTTGACCTGCAATTGGTGACTGTAATTTCAGCTACTGCAGAAACCCTAGTTTCTGCACGTGTGAGGAAATATGGAGATTCTACTTCTTTCTTTACTTCGCTTGGGATTGGTTCTTCTTCTATGGACTTCGGCTTGTAGTGAAGACTCCTTTGAAGACAATTCTCGACTTTCTTAGATGATTGAAATTTGGCTTGCTGTGATTTTAGATTGCACTAGTTTCTCTTTGCACGTGTGAGAGTAAAGACCCAAAATAGAGCACACTTACTTCGATTCTTCTATCTTCTTGGCTCCCTCTTCTGCGCTAGATATGAGGCTTCTTTCTTATCCTTGATCGAGTTCCTTGATGTGAGAAGTGTGTCTTCTTGAATAAGGGTGAGTGCCCTATATATATGCTTTGTAGAGCCTCTTATTAGGTTGACTTGACATTGCTTCTAGGCCGACATGTATTTTTGATAGGCTGGCTTTCCCTTTGCATTATGATGATGTCTTGGAGGGTCTTTTTGTTGAGAAATCTAGGGCATCAAGATTAGGTGATTTCTCTTCTAGTGTTAACTGCTTGTGAGTGCTTTTTACCCCTTTAAATTAGGATCTTCTCTTTACATAGATTATTATTGAGTTCTTTTTCATCAAACAACTACCAATGCATAAACAATAAAGAGACAAGAGACACAAAATGTAGGCTATCAACCAGGGCCAAAACCTCTCCAACTTCAGAGGAAAACCCAAACAAATTCTTCTTCTTATAGAGACTTCAATTGACGAATACCAAGACCAAAACCCTTATCAACAACCTCTCCAAGACCAAGTCAACTTACTTCAAGTCAAAGTTAATCCTTTGATGATTCAGCTGCAATTTCTTCTTCAATGTTTAGCCTTCACTCCTCCAACACAAATTTGAACTTTTCGGCCTCTTTGACTGTAATCTTCGGCCTTCTGCAATGGACTATTCTTCTCGCACATGTGACAAATTTAGGGTAAATTTTGTTTTTTATTTCTTCACTTAACTAGAAAGGATATCTATGTTAACTTGGCATAAAGTATAGATAAGTTTCTTTCATTAACTCAAACTCTCGAAGTTTTGCAATTCGGCTTCTCTACAATACGTGTATGCTCTAACCCTTCCTTGCACGTGTGACAAACTTTGCCCGAAACAAACCTACAATTTCTTCGATTTTCCCTTCGATATTGATCTCTCTTTCGCTTGGATATAAGGCTTCTATTGACCCTTTGATCGAACTTCTTTGCACCTTTTTTCAATCAGATTGCCTTGACCGAAATTGTGTTCTCCAAACGAACGCTGAGCTGCCTTATTTATAGTGATCTACGCATCAATTAAGACGACATCTCCTAGAGTGAAGGTTGACATGCCTTTCTAGAGATATCTTTAGGCCGACTTGAAAGAGGTGCTTGAGCTTGGTCTTGGAGGGTTTCTTAATGACTCATTTAGATAGGTAACATGCCCAAGAAGCGTCTTCCATACATGACATTGACTCAATAGACTTTTATGACATGATGACCAACCCTAAAGGCTTAGAATGGGAGCCTTAACTAAAATAAAATTCCTTGATCATGAAACCCATGAGTCAAGAATTACCAATAACTCTATTTTCTTCTTTACATCAATTACATAAAATAATAATTACACATGTCATTATGAAGAGCGAACCTAGTTACACTTTTCAACACTCCCTCCTAACTAGGGAGGTATTCATAATTCATACAAGGTACTTGGACATTCTCAATCTGAAGAATTCTCATAAGAAGAATCAGATTGGTAACCCATCTGTATAGCATCATATCAACTAGCATTGTCACATAGCAAGGCCTTGACTAACAACTCTATCTCTCCACAAGATTCGAGCTCAATGCTGGCAAGGCCATGATGTATAGACATTCTCATCATTGTCTCTCTTGGAACATACCCCACTCGGGTTCTCAGGATGTTTTCCACCAGGACTACTCTTATCTTGGATTCTCAATCGTCAAAGAATAGTGGTCCTCTATGACTACTTTATCTTGGATGCCGTAACTCATCCTCAAAGAGTATCGAATGCCAAATGTTTACCTAATCGTCCTTTCTGTTCCCAAGTGAAGACAAGAATATTGTGTGTATCTCTCCCTCTCAACTTAGGGAGGACATACCTATTCCAATGAAGGAATGTACCTAAGCTCCCTCTTGGCTTAAGAATTTGCTTCCAAGTTTCTACCAAGCTAGAAACTTGTTTCCAGGATCCCTCTTAATTAGGTACCTACAACAGTGCTTTAGGTGGAGATGATGGGACAACTAGTTTCTTGAAGAACTCCTCCTCACGATGTCATGAACTTCTTTTCTTTATTCAGGAGTCTTCATGTTTTGGGACTTCTTCGTAGGGCATAGACGATCCATTACTTTCATCCATGAGTCAGTCATGTCATTATTCCTTTCATCGGAAAGTGATCCATCAGTTCCTATCTAAACTTCCTTCATGCTATGCTGCCTTCTTCATGCCATGTTTCCTTAAGGATCTTTCATCCTACTACATGGACATCAGTGGTGGCAGATATCCATAGCTCTTCCCTTGGCAGCGCTGCATAAGTCCATCCAGATATCATAAACATAAGAAATGAACATTAAATCAAAGTTACCTTCATGATGGTCTTTCATCATGACATCTTCTAGTTCGCATCAACATCCTGCATAGACATTGACACATCTCCAAAAGATATATACTGTCAAGGGTCTCTTTCTTTTTCAGACTTCATCAAAGTCTTCATATCTTTCATGGAGATATCCTAGTCAAATGTCTCAGTCCTCGGATGTTGATTTCCTTATCCATAGTTTCATATTTCATGATCTCTTCCTTTCTTTCTTCACGCACTTCCTTCTAAGAACTTCCCATCATGGTTCCTCCAACTTTGTCAACCACCTCATGTATCATATGAGGACATGCTAATTTCATCTAGACAATGTGTGACCCATGCTTTCTTGCATCCTTTCAAAGGAGGAGATTCTTTTTTTTGATCATGCTCTCGAGATAGAGAATTTATCCATGTTACCTACAACCATATCACATGTCTCTATAATATCGATTACAAGCATGCATACCTCATTTTCCTTTAGGTAATCTTACACTTCCCTAAGCAATTTCCTTGATTGAAAGAACTTCAATCCCTTGATCTGCTTCAT
Source organism: Pinus taeda (assembly GCA_000404065.3). Classification (NCBI taxonomy): domain Eukaryota; kingdom Viridiplantae; phylum Streptophyta; class Pinopsida; order Pinales; family Pinaceae; genus Pinus; species Pinus taeda. The sequence continues at coordinate 14,084 of APFE031297458.1, forward strand.
CTCTTTTGTCATCATACCATCATCCCATGAATTCCCACAAGTTGGGATTCTTGATGAAACACTTGCTTCCTTTTGATTGGTGAACCTTCCGATGAAGATTCCAATAGAGGCTCTTGAGTATCCTCATCCATGAGATGTTTCCTTTTGATTGATGTATGACGAGCTTTGTGCTAGATGGCTTTTTCTTCCTTTTCACATAAGTGACACTTATGCTTCTAATGAGGTTACCAAGAACTACATCCTTTCATAGACTTCTATTTCAGCCATCTTTCATGCTTCTCTATGATGATGTCACAAGCTCTTGCTTTTAATGCTTCTATGATGTCATGATGCATCCTATCATCATGATAGCCCTATCTTACAACTATGAAAAAAACTTGAAAAGAGGAACTTGAAAAGAACTAGGTGAGGAAGACTATCTCAACCATAGTAGAGATCTCTTACTTCCTCTTTCTTGGACTTCTTTTCAACTTCCTCCACTATTTTGGTGATACGGGCTTCTTCTCTACCTCTTTTGTTATTGTCCTTCTTGAGCTTAGGACAATCTCTTTTGTAATGCCCATAGTCTTGACATCCATAGCATTCAACCTTTGCCAGGTTCTTCTTCTTTTTCTGAGGACCAAATTTTCCAGAATTTCCTCTTCTCTTTTCCATAGCAGCATATGCTTGATTTTGTGATCCGAATTGGATCCTCAAACAATTCCATGATTGTTAAGAATGAACGACAAACTTCAAGAAATCTTATAGCTATCAGAAATAACCTCTGAATAATGGCAATTTGCAGCCAGCACAAAGCAACGAGGACCTTCGGTCAAAGCACACTGACCGTTGGCCCATGGAGACTGCGCATGGCACAAAAATGGCAAATGGGAAGCTCAGATCCAGAAATGGAGGTTGTTAAACCCCTCGAGAAGGAAAGGCCCTGAGCGCTCGGTCACAAGGGAAACCAGGAAACCGTGGGAAAGCGCTAAAACCGACAAGGCGGGTCCCGCGCTGAAAAATCGGCGGAATATCGAAGGCATTTCGGGTGTTAAGCGGGTTTGGTTGAGGACCCAGCGATTCCATACACCGGGTGACGCGTGTCTGGTGGGGAGAGAGAGAAACCGCTTACATTGCGGATTAACGGTCGAGCAACTCAACCGTGTGATAGGAGCGAAGATCGTAGGATCTGGGGGCTCCAGATCAATGGCGGAGGTTTGACTTGATGGATGATTGGACTTGAGGCAGAAATAAACTACGACGCATAAGATTTGAAGTCCAATTTGACCAATGAATCGACAGAAGGATCTGTTTCGCAGGCATCTGGGAAATAACGGAAAAAATGACCGTTTAGGAAGAACTGACACTCAGTTCGCAAGGAGACAGGTGGCCACCTCTCTGCGAAGCGTTATGCAACAATGATGATGCAGAGCAAAGGAGTCCCAACGGATAGAGGCAAGCGATCCAGAGAGCCGGGAAGCCGAAACGAACAGTCAAAGGAACGAATTGGCTTTAAAGCCACAAGCTGACAAAGACAGTGAGACAGTGAGGCAGAGAAGCAGTGAAGAAGCCGAAGGCCGAGAGACACAAAAAGAGAGGCAAAATTGCAGAGGACTGAGAAGCTGAGTTGACCATCAGAGTAAGGGCATCATCGAGCAGATAGAGACCAATTGAGGTCAAAATTCGGTAAGGGGAGTCTGTGAACTCTAAGGACTTGGGAATTCCAATTGCCATCCTACTGATCATCCTCTGTCAAGTGAGACTTAGATTGAGCTCCTTATTGTAAAACTCTGCTTTAAAAATTATAATAAAAAGGCCACCATTAAAGGCTAGACCAGGAGATGTAGCCCAGGAGATTGGGTGAACTCATTAAATTTTGTTGTGTTTATGTTTTGCTTACTATGATCTCTTACTGTTTCTAGTGTCTGTGTATTTCACAATCTTATCGATTCGTTGCACAAGATAACATAGACACACACACCAACACATGAGTCTGTAATACCTTCATTAATTTCCTGAGGTCACCTAGGGGTGATTTCAGATCAAGTGGTATCAGAGCTATAAGTTGTTAAGGTTAGACAAGTTTGTGTTGGATTTAGCTGATGAATACTAACTAGATCAAAGCTTAAATTAGGAGAAGGAGAGTTGGTTGAGACTAACTCAGAAATTGGAAGAGTCCATCCTTGGAAGAAGATGTCAGAGGAAAGTCCTTTGGGGCCAGACCTACAATTTATAGATAGTTTCCTAGCCATGAGGTCCATGGTAGAGGAAATGTATAAGGACTTTAGAAAACACAAAGATAAGGAATCATCAGGCTCCAAACAAGATAAGGGGGAAGAAGAATCTTTCCTCCATGACTACTCCAAAGGCAAAGGGAAAGAAGAAAGCTTTTTCATACCTCCTAATAGCCCTGAGCATAAAAAGAAAGCATTTTTGATTAAACTAGATGTTAAATTTGATTTACCAATATATGATGAAGAGTTGAATGCAGAAAAGTTGGACAATTGGATCAGACAAATTGATGTTTATTACAGAGTGTAGAGTATCGATTCAGACAAGAGCAAGATTCAGCTGGCCAACCTACGCCTTGGGGCACTGCCTTGGTTTGGTGGGAAGGCAGGACCCAAGCTGACATGAAGAAACATGGTAAGACTCTTTCTGTCTCGAGTGAATTTGTTTCTACAATAAAAAAGCAGTTGTATCCACTGGCTTACATGCAACAAGCCATGATGAGCTGGCAAAGTCTTCACCAATTGAAAGGGCAAAGTGTACAAAGTTACACCCAAGAATTCAAGAAGAGAGCTTTAATTCTAGGAATTTCATTAGATTCACCTGCTACTTTGTTGAAGTACATAGGTGGTCTGCACAGCGACATGAGGCACACTATCCTTATGTTTAATCCCACTAGTCTATATATGGAGGTATCTGTTCAAGCTACACATCTAGAAGCTAGAGGAAAGAATGGGAACCCAGAAGTTGAGGGAGCATCCCAACCCACTGCAAGCAAGAATAGGGAGAAAAGAAAACAGAAATGGGAAGCAAGGAAGGCTAACACTGCACAAAAGAGCAAATCCTCATGTACTCACTATAAGAAGGAGGGGCATGATGATGAGCACTGTTGGATCCTGCATGTGGAGCTAAGACCTAAGAAGTTCGAGGGCAAGAAGAAGAAGACTATTGTAGCTATTCAGAAAGATTTGGGGTCGGACTCAGGAGATGAAACAATCATTGCAGCCACAGGTATAAAAGGTAAGAATTCTGAAGCATCTACTAGTAATTCTGCACAATCTACTATTGATGAAGA
>APFE031297477.1:0-24879 GCA_000404065.3 Pinus taeda
CTTTTATGAAAATAGATGAGAGGAGAACCAAGAGGGCCAACCTGAGTCTTGCCCTCGATTCCCTCTCCTTCTTGATAGTGTTTTGCTGCTCGTTCTTTGTCTGTTGAGCTTCAAAAGGGACCTGTAGAATCACAGAAACGTACTACTATGCAAGAAACAAGGATCTAAATTCACAAATAATGTAGGATGAGATGTACATTAACCATATACAAGCACATATAAACAAATGCACTAAGATATGGAAGGAAACAAGAATATCTTTATTCCGATAAAAGTAGCATGAGGATTACAACCATGAGCAGTTCTGACCCAGCATCATCCTCTAGCTAAGAAGCCCTTCTTTCACCTCAAGCAAAGAAAAATCACCCAACAGTGTGAATGTACACAAGAATACTGATAGCACTTCTCTATAGATTACAAAATTCCAGCCTCTGGATCTCTGTGATGAGGGATCCATATATAGATGATTACAGAGAGGTGAGTCATCTTTTGGGATCTTGATTAGTCTCTTCTCTTTGATAGTTCCTGCTTCCACTTGGAGAGTTAAGATCTCTTACTCATCCCTGGTTGAAAATGGAGTGGCAAGTGTCAGAGGGGAAGCTTCTAGAAGATTCCATGATATTCCACCTCGCATTTTGGTCCCTGCCATTTTTCCATTCCTGACCATCGCTCCCTACAGAGGAGTAAAACAGTATGCATCGCACCCTGTACATTGGGAAGGTGATATGCATCGCACCCCCTGCATGGAGCTTTCAGTATGGTCTAGTTTTGATCATTTATGAGCAGTTTTTAGTGGAGAACTTCTGGGAGATGATGCAATCAGTTGACCTTGTTCCATTAGGTAGTGAAGCAACCCTTTTACGGACTTAAGAGACCTCAGTTTATGGACATTTGTGATTGGGGTTGAAGTGCCAAAAAATGTCTATAACAATCACTCAGCAAGTTGTTGGGTATATTTTTTGAAGGCCAAAAGGGAAGCCTTCAATATATTCAAGAAGTTCAAAGCCCTCATAGAAACTGAGCAAGGGTGTAAGATCAAATGTTTACTTGATCATGGTGGGGAAATATGCTCAAAATCTTTCGAGAGTTTTTGTGATATGAAGGGTATCACGAGGCAACATACTACCAAATACACACCCCAACATAATGGAACAACTCAAGGGAACAATCATAGTGTGGTTGAAATGGCAAGGCACATGTTACAAACTAAGGAATTGAGAGATTCTTATTGGGGATATGTAGCTTCTACAATTGTGTACATCGTCAACAATAGCCCCACTAGTGCACTCCAAAACACAACTCCTAATGAAGCTTGGTATCTAAAAAGACCTAATTTTAATCATTTCAAAGTTTTTGGTTGGATGGATTATGTATATGTACCCTATCAAAATAGAAAAAAGTTAGATGCAAATAGTGAGTTATGTATTTTTATTGGGTATAGTGAGACAAGCAATGCTTATAGATTGTATAATCCTCTCACTAACAAGCTAATTGTCTCAAGAGATGTATCTCTTTATGAAGGGGGAGTTTATGGTCATCAAAAAGGCCATGTTAAGGAGACAAAGTCTATTTTGAATGATGATATACTTGTTGATATTGATCATGAGCAACCAACTAATGCTTCTGTATTTAGTTGTTTAACTCCACCAAGGATCCCTTCATGAATTTCTTCAATATCAAGTTCAAGTCGAACTTCTTCTCCAAGTTCTAGAAGGAAGCTAATAAGATTGAGTGATATCTATGACACGAGTTCAAATCAAGCACAGGAAGAAATCCCAATAAGTGAGATAGTAAATTTTGCTTTATTAGCCAACGTTGATTTTGAACCAACATGTTTTGAATATGCATGTAATAATGAGGTTTGGGTGCAAGCCATGCAAGAATATATGGATTCCATTCACAGGAATGACACTTGGGAGTTGACAAAACTTCCACATGATAAGACAATGAGTCACACGAAATGGGTTTACAAGACAAAGTTTAACAACAATGGGAGTGTTGAAAGAGAGAGGGCAAGATTACTTGCTAAGTGATTCACACATAAGTGTGGAATTGATTATGAAGAGACATTTGTACAATTAGCAAGACAAGAGACAATTAGAAAGTTGATTTTGTTAGTAGCTTAGAAAAAGTGGAGCATACATCATATGGAATCATGCCTTCTTGAATGGGTACTTAGAAGAGGAAGTATATGTGGTGCAGTGACAACGTTTTGAAGTGGAAGGAAAAGAGAATAATGTCAACGACTTGAAGAAGGCTGTGTATAGTCTCAAGCAAGCAACAAGATCATGTTATGCTAGTATTGATGGATACTTTCATGAAAATGGCTTACAGAGAGTAAGAGTGATCTTAGCCTTTACTACAAACAATAAGGTATTGATATTCTAAACATAATTTTGCATGTTGATGATGTATTGTATATGGGTAATAGTTCTAAGATGAATGATATATTCAAAGTTGCTATGATGAATGAATTTGACATGAAATATCTAGGCCTCATGAAATAGTTTCTAGGAATGGAATTTTATCAAAGTAAGGATGAGATTTTCATTTGTGAGAAAACTTGATGTATGCGATATGATAAAAAATTTTGATATGATTTATTGTAATCCATCCCCTACTCCAAGGCTTATGGATTTGGGTTATCTATAGATGATGATGCTGATTTAGTTGATGAGACGACTTACATAAGTATTATGGGGAGCTTGATATTTCTAACCAACACAAGAACTAATATTACATATTGACTTTCACTTGTTTCAAGTTATATGACAAATCCATGTCAGATACATATGAAGGAATCCAAGAGGATTTCAAGTAATGTGAAGGGCACTCTAAATTTTGGTATTCATTACTACTCTTCTAAAATTTAAATCTTATTGGATTTAGTTATTCATATTCGAGAGGTAGTATTGATGACCATAAGTCCACATCTGGAAATTGTTTCTCGTTTGGTTTTGGTTTGATTACATAGCGCTCAAGAAAACAAAGCATTGTTGCCCTCTCATCCACATAAGCTAAGTATGTTGCAATTACCTCAGCATGTACAAAAGCTCTATGGCTTAGAATTTTTCTGGAAGATATTGGAGAAAAGAAAATTCAACCTACAGGGATTTATTGTGATAATGTAAGTGGAATCAAGTTATAAAAGAACCTGGTTCATCACAATAGGACAAAGAATTTTGACATGAGATATCACTTCATTCGAGATTTGGTGGAGATGAAGGATATTGAATTGGAGCACATAAATACTAAGGATCACCTAGAGGATTACTCCAACAAGTTCAATAGATTTGGACATAAGACTCAGAGAATCGAGCTATAGTCTAATAACATCAAGAGAGTAGTTGAAGGTCTCAAAGTGTATATGGAGCCTCGAGGAGAAACATTCCTCAATTACGTCCTTGGTAACAACATTACGGGTATAATTGAACCATAATAGAGCCGAGGTTCAAGAGTTGATGCACGAACATAAATATAATCATCACCAAATCAATAGCTTGATGAAAATATTTATAGACACGAAGATAATGTGGAAAAGCAAGGATACTTGAAATAAGCTACTAAGTAATTCAACCACCAAAGAGATGAACTCTTTGATTTCAATTTACAATGGATAGTTTTACCCATTCTTAGTCTTCAATACATGGGGCTTTAAAAGTGGAATGTACAAGTTATGGCAAGCTAAAAGTTCTTGTTCAATATCCTCGAAAGTCATTTGCCAAGTTGTACAAAGTTGAAAATGAGTAGTAATTGTTTGAAGTGTTTTTTGAAATATAGTTTCTATCTCATGACATTTTTCTTTTTATAGAAATATTTATTAAAAATAACTAATAAAGGGGTAAAAATTGAGAATGTATTAAAAGGGAAGGGAATAAATATATATTTTATTTAAATACAAATCCCTTAAATATATATTGAAGTTCGACAATAAGTTCTTAGCCCCATAAGGTGAAAATTAAAAGAATTATTTGAGTAGTTCCCAAATAAATTGAATGAATGAAAACACTAAACATTCATCCAATGGTCAATCGATTATAATCTAGACCATCTATCACCTTCAAGAGATCTATAAAAGCAAGCAACAACATGGAATGGGGATTTCCTCTTTTGCATACCTACATGTTTCTCACTTATGAGTGAGGGCGTGACAAAGAGTAGTATTTTTTTCTTTTGTTCCTACTTTCGTGTTCACGTAGATGACCTCTCCTTTACTGATATCATTGTCAATTTGCAAGTTTCATCTTTCAAGTGTTTCTTAGGACATGACTCTAGAGCTCCATTGGTTTGTAGTCGAGCACATGTTAAGATCTTTCGTTGCATTTCTTTTATTGTTTTACCATTAAAGTTCGCATTGACCTCATGATTTCTATATAGTATATGGCCTTTCCACTTTCTCACATATCCCACCTTGCAGAAATTTACTTAGATGCCAAAATGCAATAAAAATAAGAGAATTTTCCTTGTTGGTCAAATCTCTCTTCAATGGTTTTTGTGTATCATTTACTTTGCAGCCATACTTATTTTAACATTTTTTAGTTTTGTACATAATTTTTGTTGTTTTAAGTTGAACAAATGTTTATCGGATCAAACATGGTTAATGTTAATGGTTGTTAAAGGAAATCTTATTTAATGATTATTCAATTACATATCTTGTACTATTGGTTAATATTTCTAATTTCATAACATGAATACATATTCAACAATTACGTTATGTAATAAAAGATTCAATTACACAAGTTATAAATGTGATCTTTAAGGTCACTTGTCATGAAACCTAGAGGTCATAATTACGTGACAATTTCAAACCATGTTAAGATCAATTCATTAATTTTTCGAGATGCCTTCACTACTTTAACTAATCATTAATGTATTGGGATATTTGGTTCATTAATAGGATGAATATCATTTATTTACTTTTTCTTACATGAACGGTATTTTAGTTACTCATCTTACATAGGGTTAGTGTGGTGTGGTTACTCATCTGTAGTTTATAAGTTAAATACAGCTAAGACTCTATAGTAATGTAAGACCAAAATCTTAGAGAACAAACTAGACTAGTTTGTTGCTTTTCTAAATAAATTCATGTTTAGGCATATAGCAGCTATGTTTTCTTGTTTCGTTTTATTTAAGGTCATTGTTTCTAGCCGCATGACTCTTTCATGTCACCTACCATTCATTGACTAGGGAGAGGGTTAAGTTGCATCAATATTGGTGTGGAATCTACTCAAACTTGAGAAACTATAAACTGTGGGATAACATTCCCAATACTTCTCATCAGTGGCCTATAAGTACAAGATGTTGATGTTGATGTTGTTTTCGAGTGACACTTTCGTTCCAAGACATCAAGGTATTATGGCGATCATTCGAGAGATAGTTAAGTTTTGCTTTCCTTCAATTTTCATTGCAATTTTACTTTAGTCGAGTATGGATGTAACTAGTTATTTTTCTTCATTGTCATGGCATGCCAACCACTTCCTCTTTGAAACTTGATATTACCGTTTTCCAACATAGAACCTTTTGCTTGAGAGGAGGACAAGAAACGGTACCCTTTGTTTACACCTTCCCCTTTAAAATTCATACATGAAGTCAAACCTATTCCATGCAAATTGAAGTTGCATCTAACATTTTTTTTGTGGTGATCAAAATGTTATTGTAAGAAACTGTTTTGTGCATTTTCCAAATGCATACATGATGAGGAGGTTCATCTAAATTGACAAGTTCAACTAAAATGACAATTGCACGCATTTTTTTTTTACTCCATTAAGGGATGTGATGCTTCATTGTCTGTTGACGTGGCTAATGAATGATTTTCCTCCTTGAATGAACTCACTTAATGTTTTACCTAGATCATTAGTATTGTTAGGTGATGAGGTAACTCCTCAAATGATATTGTGTTATTCATTTAGGATGTTCATTATTATATACAAGAGGGAGTGACTGTTGAGTTTCATGTCCCAACGAATCTCCATTTCGTCTATTATTTATTACACTAATTACAATTGTTCACCTAATCCCTATGATTAGGTGTCAACATTCCCCCCATTAATCTAAAGGGATGTTGGTGAGTCCAAGCATCATTATCAATCGTTCAAGCTTTCCTCCTTGAAGTGCTTCGGTGAAGATGTCTGCAATCTCCTCGTTAGTGGAACAATGGTGAAGATGGATTGTTTTGGCCTCAACATGATATCGAATCAGATGATATTTTGTATTGATGTGCTTCGTTCGATCATGGAACTTTGGGTTCTTCTCCAAATTTATTGCTGAGGTATTTTCAATCATGAGTGGAGTGAATTGTACTTGTTTTACATGCAAATCTTCCAGAATTTTCTTGATCCACACAATTTCTTTTGTTGCCTCAGTTGCTGCCGCATATTCTGCCTCTGTTGTGGAATCTGCTGGAACTAATTGTTTGCATGATCTCCACGAGATATCTCATGATCCAAGACTCATAGCATAACCCGAAGTAGATACCCGAGTTTCTTTGTATCCATCAAAGTATGAATGAGAGTATCCAATAATCGCCCACCTGTGTGTACTTGAGTCTAAAGTCTTGAGTTCCCTTCAAGTAATTTAGAACTCTTTTTGCAGTAGACCAATGTCCCTCACAAGGATTTTGCATAAACGTGGAGAGGATTCTAACATGAAATGAAATGTGTGGTCTCATAGTAGTGAGGTAGTTGAGACTTCCTACAAGCTGTCTATATTTTGTTGCATCCTCAAATTATTTTCCTTCAATGGTTGTGAGCTTTAAGTTTTGTTCCATTGGAGTAGTGAGAGGATTGCATTCATTCATGCCAAACGTGTTCAACAGATTTCCAATGTACTTCTTTTGAGAAAGGAATATGGAATTCAAACTTTGAGTTACTTCAATACCAAGATAGTAATGAACATAGCCCAAATCAGTCATTTCAAAACCTTTCCTCAATTCCTTCTTTATCGATGCAATTTAGCTCTCATTGTTCCCTCTCATCAAAAGGTTATCTACATATACCACAAGATATACAACTATTTTTCCAACCTTATTGACCAACAAATTTTCATCATCAATATCAAAATGTTTGAAATTGAGTTTCAGAAGATGCTGAGTTAATTTTTCATACCACACTCGCGTTGCTTATTTGAGGCCATAGAAGGATTTCACAAGTTTGTGTGCTTTATGCTCATGTCCTTTCATAGCAAATCCTTCAGGCACTAACATAAAAATATTATCTTTTATATCTCCAATTCAATAAAGTAGTGTTTACATCCATTTGATGGACTTTCCAATAGTTCTGAGTTTCTAGGGCAAAGAGTGTTCGGATGATAGCCCATTTTGCTGTGGTGGCAAAAGTCTCCTCATAATCAACCCATGCCTTTTGTGCAAAACATTTTGCCACAAGCCTCGCTTTGTGCTTGTCAAGTGAGCCAACATATTTATACTTGTTCTTGTAGACCCACTTGCAACCAATTGGTTTGGTTCCCAATGGAGGATCAACCAGCATCCAAGTGCCATTATTTATCAAGGAATCATACTCCTTTTGCATTGCTTCTTTCCATTCATCATGGGAAGCAACTTCTTTGAAGGAAGTTGGTTCAAAATTTGCAGACAAATGCAATTCAAAATCATAAGAAACATCCATATCAATAGGTGAATGAGAGTCAACTACATCACCTCCATTTTGTCAGGTTGAATTTCTAGTTCCTATCTTTCCAACCTCATTAGGATGAACACTTTCAAGTGTTTTTGTGAGCCACTTTAGGGGACCTTTCTGAGATGGTTCAGGCTGTTCTGTTGATTGAGTTAGGATTGAATGAAGACTGAGTCTCCCAATTCTGTCAATAACGTCAGTCAAAGTATCATCCATTGTTAAAGTTTCATTCGAGGGAGAGAGTTCTTCAGAAGAAGATTCCATAGGTTGATCTAGTATAGGAATCCCCCCTTCAAGATTTGGAATTTGATTATCAAATTATTCAAATGATTTTTGTTTGCGATATGTCCAAGCGATCAAGTTGCCACTCAACAACATTGTGAGTTTTGGATGATTCAAGAAACATTACATCTCTATATACAACAAACTTTTTATTGACTTCATCATATAGATGGTATGCTTTGGAGGTGTTTGAATATCCCAGGAAGATACACTTATGACTTCTTGCACCAAGTTTCTTTCTATGTACCTATGGTATCAAGGCATAATAGGTGGAACGAAAGACCGTGAGATGCTTTATTGAAGGAATGCACCCATACCACATTTCATAAGGAGTCTTGTTTCTAATAGCATTATATGGATATCTATTCTTTACATATACAACACATAGAACTGCATCAGATAAATTTTACATTTTTGAAAAACGTCATGGAGCACACCATATTTAAGATTGTCCTATTCATTCTTTCAGCTACTCCATTATGTTGGGGATTATAAGGCACAATTGTTTGATCCCATGTTGGCAAAGATAGTTTTCAAATTCATTTGAAGTGTATTATTTTCCATTATCTATGTGAATAGAGCCACTATGAGATTGTGCATTATTTTCAATTCATGTATGAAAGTTCTTGAATGTTTGAAAAGCATAAGATTTGTTCTTCAATAAATAATCCGAACACATTCTGGTGTAGTCATCAGTAAATGTCATCATATATTTATTTCCATTTACAGAAGGAAAATCCGTTGGACCACATAAATATGAATGAGTGAGTCGAAGTTTTATATGTTCTCTAGAATATGAATCATGAAAAGATTGTTTGCTATTCTTTCCTAGAATGAAAGCATCACATTGCTTAAGTTTCCTAGGAATTGTAGGAAAACTAGTAACACCATTTTTCTTCAAAAAGAAGAGGTTGTCATAGTTTAAGTGTCCAGATATAGCATTCCATAATAAACTTGATGGAAATGTGCCTTCTTCATAATGGGAATTGTATGACAAATTTTTTTCATGAGCAGAGGTACCCTACAACTTGAGAAGCCTTTCTTCTTCTATCACCGTCATGACAAGTGAGTGGTATAATGAATTTCTCACCTCAAGTTTTCCATCAAACATATGAATGGAGTGTCCTTGCTGGCGGATGTGGACCAAGGACAGCAAGTCTCTCCTCAATTGTGGAAGATATAGAACATGATGCAGAAGAGAGTTTAGAAGACCATGCAATTTAAGCCTAATTGTGCCAAGCCCGATGGCTTGAGTTTTGATTTGTTTGCAAAGTATAATGCTCTATCAAAATTGTGAGTAAATTATTCAAAAAAATATCTTCTAAAAGTTATGTGGAAAGTTTCTCCTGAATCAAGAAACCAATCATTTTTCCAAGGAGCTTTACTCCAATATTACATTGTGCCACAACATAATGAATGGATTCAGGTGCTTTACCTTTCTCTTTGTCATTAGTTTTACCTTTGGATTGGTTTCTTTCCTGCTCAATTGTTTCCCAAGGCAACTTGCATTGTATATCATGTGATCCATCTCTTTTGCAGACCTCTCAAATTTCTTCCTCTTCCTCTTTGACCATCTCTTCCTTTGGATGAATATTGAGCAAGATTGTTCTCTCTATGTGCAAGACACACAATCTCATGAGAAAACTGAGGAGTTGTCAACTTCCCAAAAGATTTCTCTCTTTCAACATTTTGTTTCGCAAGAGAGTCAAAGGTAATATATTTGAGGTTTCCATTTTCTTGTAATGACTCAAGATAATTTGAGTAAGTGGGATAAAGTGCATTGAGAAAAGCTATGAGAGGAATGTTGAGTTCAACATTAGTGACTTTGATATAATGCATAATAGATTTTACTTCTGATGCAAGACTAAGAGGATCATCATTTTGTAACTCAAGGGTGAACAATTTAATCATGATTTGAACAACTTCAAGTGCAGAGTGTGAGTCATAGAGTTCCTTCAGTTTTTGTGAGGCTTCAAAAGCATTTGAAAATGGAAAAATATGACGACTCACCTCTTCATTTATTGATGTTGCAATCAATGCATAAGCCTTGCTATTATTATTTTCCCAAATGGAAAATTCCTTGTTTGAGGTAGGCTCTTCTCGCTCTTTCTCTCCTCTCCAAAACACATTCCTTTCCACAACTCATTAAAAATGGCAGTGTGTTTGATTTCAGTGGACCACTTACAATAATTGTTCTTGCAGGTGAGAACCACACCCACAAAAAATATCTGTACTATAAAAAAATACTTCTTCTACTAATGTATAAAATTTGCACTTCTTGTTGTATAAAACGCAGTTACGGTGTAAAAAATTACAATCTAATGGATAGAGGAGAGGTATTATATGGGGAGGGTATTATCTAGGGTAGAGGTTATTATATGTGGGAGGTATTCTTTAGGGGAAGAGTTATATTGTAGAGGGCATATATGATACCAAGCAGTCAATGTATGACCAGTGCGTTGTTTAAGACAACAAGTGGTATTAGTTGTGTGGGGGTATGGAGCATATTCGTTGGGTGGGATTATGGAGCATATCTGTGCGGGATTATGGAGTGTATTAGCTGAGAGATATTCGATTCTAGTGGAGGAGTGTGATGCCACACTACAATATCGCAACATGGGAGGTGACAACATAGTCACGTGGTATCGTAGTGGTATGTGCTATAGCTGATGGGTTGGAAACCATGTCTCGTTGTTTCCAGAGTGTGGTATGGCGGGTGATACCATATGGTTGTGTTGCACAGTGGAGAGGAGTTTAAAACTGGTGAGGCAGTATGGGAATGCAATACATGAGGGCGGTGCAAAGCCAACGTTCAACAAGTCCATAATTCATACTCAGATTTCACAATAATGGCTAATGAACAGTCAATTTAGAAACACAGTCACTATGCCATTCAATCGACTATCAATCTTCATCAATGTATGAGCTTGTTAATTGGATTTTGATCATTGAAATCACTTACCAAATGCCATCAATATTCAGAAAGAGTCTAAAAATGCACATTGTAGTCCCATTATTCAATGCAACATGTCTAGGTTTGACCGAGCTCACAGTATTTTAACAAACATGTTCCATCTCTCAGCACCAAGGCTTCAACTACTCTTTGCAGGTCTGCTCCAAACAACTTCTATGAGAGTTATTGAGCTAGAGGTTAACTCAGCAATCCTTGTAGTCATCACAAAGATAATTCAAAAACTCATTGAATGCATGGTCTATCCAAATGCAGAGATTCGGCAAAGAAAAGAGGCAGAGGACATGAAACTAACTAGAGTTACAATGGTGAAAAATAAATATAGAGGTTGTCTCTAATACCATGTCAGGCCACGAGGTTACTCCTCAAATGAAATTGTATTATTTATTTAGGTTGTTCATTATTATATACAAGAAAGAGTGAGTGTTCAGTTTCCATTTCCTCTATTATTTATTTACATTAGTTACACTTTTTCATTGAATTCCTATGATTAGGTGTCAAAAATTATACGAGAGAATCCTTATGATTACCTTAAAATATTTAACCAATTATGCATGGAAAAGGGCTAAAGCATTCCTACTTTCAACCTTGAGTTTCAAACTTTACAACCTCATCTCTAAATCTATTAGACCTGCCAACCTATTCGCCAATCTACATTAATATAGCCTCATACCTCCTCTTTGCATGTATGAGTTGTAGGAAAGGAACATTCAATTTTTTTATGAAGCTTTGGTAACTTGTATTGATTTCAAAGAGAAAACCCATACAGAACTAATTTATGTCCCAATCTTAATTACATAAGTCCAAATCCTTCTTCTTTAATGCTTACCTTTCATGATCTATAGGATGAGATGTCTTGAGGATGATTTTTTTTATCTAGTATCCACTTGAGTTCTCTAATGAACCCTTTCTTTGAAAACTGATTATTATTCTTGTTTCATTTGTGACAAAGAATGTGCACTAAATGATGATCACCATCACAACGACACCCATGATTATAACTTTGGTTTTATGGACATAGAGGATTTTACATTTGAGGATGAGCAATGTCCACATCCATGTTGTGTTTCTCTTGTCACCTCTCACATATTTTCATGCATGATATTTAACCACACAGTGATCCCCATCTCCTCTACCTTGTGTTTGAGGTCATGTATGATGATTATAGTGAGGAATGGTTGAGTCATGATGGTATGAAATGGTTAACATGAATTATGATTTATTAGTTAATGAAATTGAGAAAGAGGCCCTTCTTTATGAAAGGTCTAGTCAAGTTTATCAAAGGTAGTTGTTTTATATGGGTGATGAATTTTTTTCAAAGAACTTCAAAATGAAGTCCTATTTTTTTACTCTTAAGGTATTTAGTTAGCCCAATCTATTTAAAATGAAGTATTTGGGTTTTAAATGTCTCAAGAATATACATATTTTCTGTTAATCATATGAGACATGTTCAACACAATAATAGTGTGTTGTTTTAAGTAAAACAAGACCATGATTTGTCTACATTCCTTCATTCTTATAGTTTGGAACACAAACAAAAAATTGTTGGTTGGCACATTATACCTTGAAATAAATAGTAATATATGTTGAATTTCAACATGTATGACCATTAGATAATATTGAATCCTTTATTTTGTACATAGGTAAACATTAAAAATGAAACAAAATAAAATAAAATTACAAAATAAGCGAAAAATAAATATTTTTTATTTTTATTCTTATTTCTTGTTTGGTTTGTTTGTGACACTGTGTCATAATATGATTTCTTTTTATATTATGTTGATTACTCTAATTTGTAATTTTCAGCTTCTTATAATTTGGTTTTGTTTTCATCACATGTTGTGTTTTATTGTCAATTCTACTTTCTTTAATTCACTTTTTCCTAATGCCAATAATCATTGATGAGCATTCCCTATTGTTGCAAAGAAATGTGAACATGAATTTGGGAATTACTTATCAATAATGTACCCACTTTCCTCATGAAAACTAGAAACAATTCAAATCTTCTTTCTTCCCTCACTATAGTGCTTGTAGGATTTGACCTTGATTCACTAGTGTGAAGGCTCCTTCTCTCAATAGTGGATTTATCATCCTCCCCCTATTTTATTTTGAGTGTACTTTCCCTGTGCGAGGCCCCTACGGATTAGTCTTCTCCCTCCATGATGACTTCATGTTCTCTTCCTTAATATTTCATACCTTGTCCTCATTCTTGCATCCCCTTTACCTTTTTATCTTTCCCCATTCTCAACTTCATGATATCTAGAGAGTTTTATTAGTTCTAGTTTGCATGATGAAAACCACCCTATGGATTCACCTATGTTGATGCACATCAACAATTTTAAAAATTGGCTAGCCATAACAGGTATATCTGGATTGTCAACTCCATCTATAAGAGTGTGATATGACTTTTCCATCATGGCCCTCCTCCAAATGAAAAGGGCTCCCTAATTATTTTTAAAGAATGCACTGAACAACAAGTGGGTTTGTCATGAAGAATTTTGTTCCTTGCCACCCCTTGGCATGGTCCATAAGTAAACGTTATTTTGAGAACCTCTTTCAACCCAATTGTTATTCAAGTTCACACTTATGTTATTAAAAATAACTTCTCCCCATTTTCTCTAAGAAACAAAAAGAATAATATTTATTGGAAATAGAAATAATTCATGTTCTTTCCATTGAAGTTCCAATCCATAGAGGATTCCTACAATGATTATTTTATTGTTCTTTAATGAATTTTTAAAAATGTTATTATTAAACTACATTTGAATAGGCTCTAGGCCCTTTGGTCCTCCATCACACTATTCATTGTAATTAATATTGGCATGCATAACTGATTGAAATTTTTATATCATATGAAAATGTTCAAGTCAAATTATTTTCCCCTACCAAAGTATAGAAGGGGGCTTACACCTGTTAAGGTTTTCACCACTACAATATGAGCTTTGATGAACCTCATAAATGGGTAATAGGGCTCATTTTACCTCCTAACCTAGTCAAATTAACCATTCCTTTAGCTTATTGTATGATTTTCTCATTATATTTATTCTTATAGGGTAAGTTCAGTTAGTTATTATGCCATGTGGTCTAACATGTATTTAATGTAGATTATTGATGGATTTCGATGTCAAAGTCAAGGATCTAGTGGTCAAACTGTAGCAATAACTTGAAGTACACAGAGGAGAGGACTTATAGGAGGGAATCCCCCTCATTTATTTCTCCTCACTTTGAATTCCCCTTCATTCAGCTCAGAGTACAAGCAGCCGAATCATGCACTAGAAGGCGGCCGAGCAAGTGGAAGATGATTGATAACTACCTCAAGTTTTGGGAGCCAAGCTTCCCTTATTTTAAGGAAGCTATTGGTAGATTCAGAGGTATTAGTAGAGATGTGTAGGGCCTCACTAGGGTCGACTTTTTTTTTCTTGTGTAAGCTCTCCCCAAATTTCGAGCTTACTATTTTATGACAGTTTTATGTAATCTTGCTATTTTTTCATAATGAAGATGGAATCCTTTTTGAGCTAGCACTGAGTTACCTCTGAGGGCTAAAGATCTTGGATTAGGGTCCAATCGAAGTAGCGAAACTTCTCTTTACTTGTATTTGTATGCTTTACTTCAATTTGTAGATTAGTTTGTTGTTAGATGTATTTCTCTTATGGTTAAGTATAGGCTACTTTTGATGATTTAGTAGCTTAAGTCCATTTGTGTTTTCTGTTGTAGGTTAAGTAGTCATCAGAGAAGATTCAAAAGGCTAGCAACAATTCCTTGGCCTCTCGTCCTCCCTCTAGGACCATGATTTGAGGCAAAGACTCTCTTGCTGCCCCAAAAACACAAATTTTGCTCATTGCTAGGACTTCTAGTTTTTGCAGCTCTCTAGTAGGTTGATAGTCTAGTTTTGCTTTTCTTTAGATATTCTTTGTCATGTTCACTTCCTAATTTGCAGTAGTCCTTTTGCATGATTTACTTTATTACGTCATTTCCTAGCATTTCCTTCCATACATCATAGTTTAGGCCATTTTAATGCAAAACTCTGTTTTTCCTAGGATGCACTCATTTAATTGGTTGCTTGATTTTCTTGGTTGACTATTAGTTTCTATGCAGCAGATCTCTTCCAGTAGTAGGCTAACCTACCAGCAATCACACCCTCCATCTGATTCATGCGCTATAGGTCTCCCAAACCTCACTTCAATTCTACCCTAGTTTCCTTCATTTTTCATAGAACTTCTTCCTCTCTCCTTGAGCAAACTCAATCATATTTCTCTCTTCTGGTGATTCATGGTAGACCTTAGGTGCCCTAACACCTCATTCCAACCTTCATCCACATTTTCCACCCACTCTCACACCCTCAAAATAGTGAAAATTTCTCTCGCCCTCCTGTAGTTTCCTTGTTTTCCTCCTGTAGTTTTTCAAAGTAGGCTTTCTTTTGAAGGTTGAGTCCAGGAAAAGCCTCTAGAAGGCCACCTAAGACCTCATAGGACCCATCCAGAGAATCCTACATCCTCTCAAGCTCCAAAACTGCCCTCTAATGCCACCTATTCATTGCCACACTCACACACAATAAATTATTTGCATGTTAAATTCACATAAAAACACATAAATATCCAAAAATATGTTTTTTTCTTATTTACTTCTAGAAATAGCATTATTAGATGTTGTTTACTTCCTTGAGTATGTAATGGAATTTCTTTCATGGTTTTCATTGTGTTTTTGGCAAAAGTATAATTAGCTTGTTAATTAGGGTTTACTAGGTTTTGCTTTACATTCGAGTCTTTCTCCTTTCTGGAGTCAGAATAGCATCTGTAGAGTAATCTTGCTTTCCTTTCATCACACATAGAGCTTCTTCTAAAAGTTTGCTTGAGCTCCTAGTGATCTAATGCCATCTGACCAAGTGACAACATGCAGTGAGAACTAGTACTTATGCATATGGCATCGACGCTTCCAAGTTTGTTATGAACTACCGGGTTGATAAAAGTAAATTTGGTAGCCGAGGAGTTGCAGAATTCTTGCTGTAATACTAGCGCTCACCACTTTTTAGCATCATTTCCAGGGAAGCCTCATAGTATTCTGTGATTACTGCTTTCTTCTATTTCATATTGCAACATTCTGCTAATAGTTTATTTCAGAAAAATTAGACTAGTCATTTCTTTTCTTTCAGTTCTGCATTTCCTTGCTTTCCTTTTCAATTCTACAAATGTCCATTCAGCAAGTTCATTTTAGCTAGTTGCAATTTGTTTTGTTGAATCATAATTTCAATTTCTACAGGTACTTTTAGTGTGGGGAAAAATAAACAAAAAACCAACCAAAAATATTTCCTTTCATGTCTCGTAGGAGTAGAGATAGCTTAGGAAAAAAAATTCGCAACACCCCCACTACTTCACACAACCAACATTCTCTCTCCTTTGGTGGCTACAATGAAGAAGAATTCTTAAGTGAACATTCACACATATTTGAAGAACCTATAGGGGAAGAAGAAGAATACAACATTACTCTGGAGCCAATGGTTGAAAACAAAAATGCTAGGGGAAATGGAGAGAGAATAGAGGGTACTTTCCCCATTCGGGAGACCAATGGGGACATCAAAATGAAGAATATAAGTCCTTCATCCCTACCTCACTTCCATGGTCTAACTACAGAAGATCCTGACACCTTCTTATTTGAGTTTTCTATCATTTGTCGAACTTATGACTATGTAGAAGACGAGAAAAAGTTGAAACTATTCCCTTCTAATCTCAAGGACATATCATTGTGTTGGTTCATGGGATTACTTGGAAATAGCATCACAACTTGAGCTCGGATGGAGCAAGCATTTAACAACAAGTATCGAGACTATTTTAGGTCAAAAGATACTAAATAAGAAATCTTACCAATGACCATAGGAAGTGATGAGTCCCTCGAAGACTATGAAGAGAAGTTCGAGCTGAGTTACAAAAGGGCAAGGTGTACACTTGACCCTGAGTCTCTAAAGTTGGTCCCCCTTAGGGGAATTCAGGATGACCTTTTAGAAACCCTCCATCTACTAGTCGAGGGAGACATCTACCAACTATCCTATGGGGACATAAAGCGTGCTTTTAGAAACCATTCTAGATTAGCTAGAAAGAAAGGTAGGGGGAGTCAACCCATAGCTAATACCTCTTCTCCTAATTCATACATTAAAGGTGAAATTGGAAACATGTTGGAAGACTTCAAGAGTGAGATGCTAGAGACTCTTTCCATGCAAGTGGATACCTTACATATCAAAAGAAAACAAGCGGAAGGAGAGAGGGCTTTGGCCATTTTTTTCCCTAGATGCACCAAGAGGCATTCTAGGAATGAATTCCCATTGAACTATATAGAGGTTTGTTCAATCTGTGAAGAATATCATTCTACAGATAAGTTCCCTTCCTTGCATGGACTTAAAGTTGTGTACCAAGGGACCGAAGGAGTCACTGAACAAATCTATTACATAAACCAAAGGAGGTCGCATGGACCTAGACCATACCAGTAGGGGATGCAAGGGACATCTTAGGCATACTACAAACCCAACCAAGTCACCTCTATACCTTCTTGGGGCCCCCCTCCTCACCCTTCCTAGTCCACGCCTCCTCCTTGGTCCTTCACATTTCAATATCATGCCCAACTAGCCACCCATTCATTTCAATCCTATGCTCAGTCACAACCTTAGTGGAATGCATCTCATAAGGGGTGGAGGGCCAAATACAACTCTCTTCCCGATATTCTGCCTCCACCACCTGCTCAACCACAACCGTTACTCAAGGCAACCCCAAATGCCTGCCCAGCCAAATCCGAACCTAAATAACAGACAAGCTCAGCAAGTGTATAGTGGGGAACCATCATGACCAAATTATGTTGTGGAGATTCGAGAAATTAACTTGCGATCTCGGAAAGTCCTCCTAGATAGCCACTCTACACCCACGGAGGTTGAGGAAGATAAAGAGGAAAGCGAACCTAAATCGAATCCACCCTTTCCTCAGAGACTATCCAGAAAATCCAGCCTACCATAGAAGAGACTGAACTCCTTGGAGAATTGAAACATTTATGTGTGAAGATACCACTTCTCCAGGCCATAAAATATGTGTCTATCTACAATAGGTTGATCAAATAGAAGTGCTTTAGGAACCCAGGAAGCTGCAAGAGAGATGCCCCAACCATCAATGCCATAGGACAACTGTCCAACTTGATGTTGGGGTAGATAATATGTCCAAAATATTTGGACCGTGGAAGCCTATTGATGTCCACATCAATGGCACAATGGTCTCACATACATTGATTGATCTTGGAGCTGCCATTAATGTGGTGAAAAAGGAAACAATGCTCAAACTTAACCTCCGAGCCTCCTTAAGCAAGACCACAATAGTGTTACAACTAGTAGACTGCTCCACAGTGACCCCTGAGGGGATTGTGGAAGATGTGATGGTCTCTATTGATTCTTGGGAGTACCCTACCAATTTCTTAGTTCTCTAGCCAAAG
The DNA here is from genome assembly GCA_000404065.3 of Pinus taeda. Taxonomy (NCBI): domain Eukaryota; kingdom Viridiplantae; phylum Streptophyta; class Pinopsida; order Pinales; family Pinaceae; genus Pinus; species Pinus taeda. Next base: position 18,346 of record APFE031297477.1, read on the forward strand.
GAAAAGGTCACTGGGTATCCTCTCATTCTCAAAAGACCCTGGTAGGCTACAACTGATTCCTACATCAGTTGTTGAGCCCGGAACATGACCATAAAGAATTGGCACATGTCTAAGCAGTTAATCCTATATCCCCCTGCCCAACTCTTTCTAGAACATGATCTACCTCTCTAGTTGGAGGAGGAGGATGAAGATGAAGTTTATTCTGCACCACTTTGTACCTTAGAAATCACCATGGGGGGGAAACCACAAGATGAGGATGATATGATTGAAAATTTGATTCAGAATCCACCTCCCAATGTATCACCATTAGAAGACATAGTAAGAGAAACCCAAAAAAACCCCTCAACTGATCTCTATGTGGCTGACCCCACTTCTCGTCATGTTAAAAACATAGAGTTCGGCCTAGAAAGAACATTGAAAATCAATCAACCCTATCTACTTCCCAGTAGAAGGAGCTATGCAGCATACTGAGAAAACATGTAGATGCCTTCGCCTAGAGTTATAAGGAGATTAAGGGAGTGCACCCTTCAATATGTACTCATCATATATACATCAAGGAAGATTTCAAGCTAGTTAGGCAGCCTCAAAAGAGGATGAACCAAGCACTTAAAGATATTGTTAAGGAAGAACTACAGAAATTGCTTGATGTAGGTTTCATCTATTCAATCTTTGAAAATGAATGGGTCTCTCCTTTGGTGCTAGTGCCAAATAAAAATGATAAGTGGAGAATCTGTGTCGACTATCGAGAATTGAACAAAATGACTAAAAAGGACCATTTTCCTTTACCTTTCATAGATCAAATGTTAGACGGTCTCATAGGGAAAAAGTTTTTCTCCTTCCTAGATGGGTTTAACGGGTACAATCACATTCAAATCAACCCAAAAGCCCAATATAAGACCACTTTCACTTGTCCTTGGGGTACCTTTGCATACTGTGTCCTTCCTTTTGGTTTGTGCAATGCTCTAGGCACTTTCCAACAAACAATAAGGTAATGGTATTCTAATCATAACTTTGTATGTTGATGATGTATTATATATGGGTAGTAGTTCTAAGATGTATGATAAATTGAAAGTTGCCATGATGAATGAATTTGACATGGAAGGTCTAGGCCTCATGAAATATTTTCCAAGAATGGAGGTTTATGAAAGAAAGTATGAGATTTTCATTTGTGAGACAAAGTATGCACAAGATATGTTAAATAAATTTGATATGATTGATTGTAATCCATCCCCTACTCCAAGTTCTCATGGAGTTGTGTTATGTAGAAATGATGATTTTGATTTAGTTGATGAGAAAACTTACAAAAGTATTGTGGGGAGCTTGATATTTCTAACCCACACAAGACCTAATATTACGTATTGACTTCGACTTGTTTCAATGTATATGAAAAATCTATCTAAAATACATATGAAGAAATTTTAAGTAATGTGAAAGGCACTCTAAATTTTGGTATTTATTGCTACTCTTCTCAAAATTTCAATCTTATCGGATTTAGTTATTAAGATTTGGGAGGTAGTATTGATGACCTTAAGTCCACATCTCCACATTTGGAAAATGTTTCTCTTTTTGTTCTAGTTTGATTACCTAGAGCTCAAAGAAACAAACCATTGTTTCTCCTCTCATCCACACAAGCAGAGTATGTTGCAATTACCTCAGCATGTACACAAGCTCTTTGGCTCAGAATTTATTTTAGAAGATATTGGAGAAACGATAATTGAACTTATAGTGATTTATTGTGATAATGTAAGTGGAATCAAGTTATAAAAGAACCTAGCTCATCACAACAAGATAAAGCATTTTGACATGAAATATCACTTCATTCACGATTTGGTGCACATGAAGTATATTGAATTGAACACATAAATACTAGGGGATATATTCACCAAAGAAGTTACAAAAGATGAGTTTTTGGCACTACTATATAAGATAGTAAACCCTCATTAAGCAATAAAGGGGAGTTTTCAAGATAATGCTTAATCATGTCATGTAATTTCTGTTGGAAATAATGCTTAATTAGTTATGTAAAATGTTCACAAAGTAGCCCACGGATTTTGTGTTCACTCCAAAATTAAAGGAGCAGATTGTTAGGGTGGTCACCACTGGAAAGTGCTATAAATTAGGTGTAATTTTAGTAGATTTGTTTCGGAGTTGATTTTAGTAATAGTTTTACTATATAAGAATGTAGTTAATAGTTGAATTAATATATAAGATTTGCAACATTTATTAGCTCACACAGTAATTGTGTTTTTTAATTGTTTTATCTTTTTTTTTATGTATTTTTTCTTCATAGTACTGTTGGCTTCTCAATTGGGTTGAAACAATACATTTCATATTCTACAAGCGGTATGAGACCAGGTAAAATTATTTTGGGTTAAAGTTGTATTGTTGGAATTTCGCCAAAGTTAATCATGTCAAATTGTAACCAGATGCTAGTTCCAGAATTTGATGGGAACGATTATGATTATTGGTGCATTAAGATGCTAACCTTTTTGATTGGAAAAGATTTGTAGGAGATTGTTGAATGAGGATATGAGGAGCCAGCTGATTGGAATGCTCTTATAGCGAATGAAAGAACAACAAGAAAGGAAGCAAGGAAGAAGAATGCTCAAGGTTTGTTTCACATTTAGATAGCTCTTGATAAGAGCTTATTTCCAAGAATATGAGGAGCAAAAACTACCAAAGCTGCGTGGGAGACTCTAGAAGAATCTTACCAAGGTAGTGATCAAGTTAAGGTGGTCAAGCTTCAGACATTGAAGCGAGAGTTCGAGAATTTGAAGATGCAAGAAGTTTAAAGTATGAGTGACTATTGTGTGAGAGTCAAAGATGTGGTCAATAAAATGGCTACACTTGGAGAAGTTGTAAGTAATGAAGTTTTAATTAAAAAAGTATTGAGATCTTTAACACATATATGGAATCATGTTGCAATAATCATGGAAGAAGGTAAGGGTTTAACAAAACTACAGTTTGATGAATTGGTTGGATCTTTGATGTCTCATGAAGAAAGATTGAAGGGAACTTTGGAAGTTGTAGAGAAAGCTTTTTCCTCTAAATTACAAATTACAAAGAATGGAGATGCAAGTAGAAGTAGTACCAAAAGCCATCAAGGTGAAGGTAAAGGGCAAAGCCAAAATTATTCAAAAGGTAGAGGAAGAGGTGGCTCACGTCGAAGAGGTAGTTTCAGAGGAAGAGGTAGAGGTAGATTTGATAAGAGAAATGTTCAATGTTACCATTGTAAGAGGTATGGTCACTTTGAAAGAGAATGAAGATTGAAAGAAGGTAAAAATGCTAATTATGCTCAAGAAAGTGGTGAGTATCGTCGATATCACTTATTTTTATCTTATACCAAAGGTGAAAATAGTAGTAAAGATGTTTGGTACCTAGATTCTGAATGCTCTAACCATATCACAAGGAATAAGAAGTTGTTTTCAGCGAAGGATGGAAGTTTCAAATCCAAGATCTAGCTTGGTGATGATAAGTCATTGGAGCTTGCTGCCAAAGGAGCTATGGAGGTCCAAACAAAAGAAGGTATAAAGAGTATTCATGACATTTACTATACTTCACAATTGAAGCATAATTTATTGAGTGTTGGGTATCTCTATGAGAAAAATTATAAAGTAGTCTTTGAAAATAAGACATGTACTATCTATGATAAGAATAAGGGAAATGGGGTGATCACTGTTGTGCCTATGACAAGAAATAGGATGTTTCCCTTGAGGTTTGATGAACATAATAGCAATCTTGCTAATATGGCTTATGAGGATTCAATTTGGTTATGGCATATGAGGTATGGGCATTTAAATTTTCAGAGTTTGAAGTTTCTAACCGCACATGAATTAGTTTCTGGTTTTCCCAAGGTAGTAGAGCATAAGGAGGTTTTTGAAGGATGTGCTAAAGGAAAGCATGCAAGGGAAAGGTTTCCAAAGGGTAGTGCATGGAGAGCTCATCACCCACTTTAGCTTGTTCATTCAGACATACGTGGTCCTATGCAGACTAAGAGTTTGGGTAAGTCATCATATTTCATCACTTTTACTAATGATTACTCATGAAATTGTTGGGTATATTTTTTGAAGGCCAAAAGTGAAGCCCTAGATACATTCAAGAAGCTCAAATCCCTTGTAGAAAATGAGAGAGGGTGTAAGATAAAATGTTTGTGGACTTAATGTGGAGGAGAATTCTTCTCAAAATCTTTCCAGAGTTATTGTGATATGAATGGCATCAGGAGGCAACATACTACAACATACACACCCTAGAAGAATGGCATAGATGAAAGAAAAAATAGTACTGTGGTTGAAATGGCAAGATGCATGCTACAAAATAAGGGATTCAACAACTCTTACTGGGGAGATGCAGTTGCTACAACAGTATACATCCTCAACTGTAGCCCCACGAGTGCACTGGAAAATATGACTCCTTATGAAGCTTGGTATCGAAAAATGCCTAATGTTAATCAGTTCAATGTTTTTGGTTGTTTGGCTTATGTGCATGTACATGATCAAAATAGAAAAATTTAGATGCAAAGAGTGAGTTATGCATTTTTATTGGGTATAGTGAGACAAGCAAGGCTTATAAATTGTATAATCCTCTAACTAACAAGCTTATTGTGTCAAGAGATGTAATTTTTTATGAGGGGGGGTTTATGGTCATCAAAAATGCCATGTTGATATGACAAAATCTGTTTTGAATGATTATATAATTGTTGATAATGATCATGAGAACCCAACTAATGTTTCTTTACCTAGTGGCTTAACTCCACCAAGGATCCCTTCATCAATTTCTTCAACATCAAGTTCAAGTCCAACTTCTTCTCCAAGTTCTACAAGGAAGGTAAGAGGATTGAGTGAAATTTATAAGAGGAGTGCAAATCATGCACATGAAGAAAGCCTAATAGGTGAGATAGTCAATTTTGCTTTATTAGCCAAGGCTGAATTTGAACCATCATGTTTTGAAGATGCATGTACTAATGAGGTTTGGATGCACACCATGCAAGAAGAGATGGGTTCCATTCAAAGGAATGGAACTTGGAAGTTGAGAGAGCTTCCACATGACAAGAAAAAGATTGGCACCAAATGGGTCTATAAGACTAAATTTAATAGTGATGGGAGCGTTGAAAGACACAAAGCAACATTAGTTGCTAAAGGACTCACACAGAAGTATGGAATTGATTATGAAGAGACATTTTGCACTAGTAGCAAGATAGGAGACCATTAGAATGTTGATTACATTAGTAGCTCATAAAAAGTGGAGCATACATCATATGGACGTGAAAAGTGCCTTCTTGAATGGGTACTTAGAAGAGGAAGTATATGTGGAGCAACCACAAGGTTTTGAAGTGGAAGGAAAGGACAATAATGTCTACAAGTTGAAGAAGGCTTTGTATGCCCTTAAGCAAGCACCAAGAGCATGGTATGCAAGGATTGATGGATACTTTCAAGAAAATGGCTTCTCGAGAAGTAAGAATGATCCTACCCTTTACTACAAACAAGAAGGTATTGATATTTTAATCATAAGTTTGTATGTTGATGATCTATTGTGTATGGGTAGTAGTTCTAAGATGAATGATAAATTCAAAGCTGCTATGATGAATCAATTTGAGATAAAAGATCTAGGCATCATGAAATATTTTCTAGGAAGGTTTATCAAAGTAAGGTGTAGAGCCTCTAACTTGCACCTAATTATCCATCATTACCTACAACTTTTTCTCACTTATCCCTCTCTTTTGCCCTATTTTCCTCATAAACTTACCCAAATCATTACATTTGATGTCTTTAAGCATGATTGGTTGACTTTGCTAAATGTTTGACTGTTTGTCTAGATTTTTGACATATGCACAGAGTTTCCGTAGCTATCTGGCAATTCCGTAGCCATTCAGCAATTCCACAGCCTTTTCATTGATCTCCATGTTCCACGTGTCATTTTGAAAAACGAATCACATGGGCACGTGGGAATGAAGGTGTTGAAAGTTCTTGTGCTATTGGTTTGGTCAGCAACACCACGCATACCTCCGGTCAATGAGGATCCAACTTCGGTCAACAAAGCCAGCTCAAACAGTGTTGCGTGAGCTGAAAGGTCACGTCACTCCAGATGGCAACTCCTCCACTCTACGCAGGTCATGGGAGACGGGATCCAACCTTGGATTCAACCTCCATGACGACCGTACCTTCCAGATCACCCACGGACCTATTGACGTGTTGTTGAACCATTTAATTAGCATGTTGTCAGTTAATTTCCAGTTTCATGTTTTACGCAATAGGTAGTTGTTCATACGCTTATAAAATCCAGCGTCTGCGCACGCTTAAGGATTAGTTTTTAGTTGTTTTGTTTATGTAATTGCTACGCTTTTAGTGAGCACAAAAACTCTTTTTTGAAGATGTTGTTTCAGCACTTTTTGACTGTAATTTCTGCATTATGAATTAATAGAAGACTGTTGTTTTGACTCCTTTACGTAGCTGATCTTTGTTTGGGCTTTGTGGATGGAGGGCCCCCGTTCATAACAGCCTTTGTACAGTAATTTACCTTTATGTTCTTGCCATTTCC
>APFE031297485.1:0-19968 GCA_000404065.3 Pinus taeda
AAATATGGCTTGTCGCTGAATCCAAAGAAGAGCTTGTTCACCATGGAAGAAGGCAAACTACTCGGACACATTATCTCCAAGGATGGCATCCGGATTGACCCGGCACGTGTGCAAGCAATTCAGCAAATAGATCTACCTTGGAGTAAAAAGGAGATACAATCATTCAATGGCAAGATGAACTTCCTCCGCCGCTTTATACCCAATCTTGCGGAACATTTAAAGGAAATGAAAAACATGCTTAAGAAGGACAGCCACGTGAAATGGATGGAAGAGGCGGTAAAATCTTTCAATTCGGTCAAATTGGCTCTTTCCTTAGCACCAGTTCTAGTAAGCCTGGACTATACTCAGGATTTCATAGTGTTTTCTTTTGCTTCGGAGCATACTATGGCAGCAGTATTATTGCAAAAGAGAGAGCGTCATGAAAGACCCATTGCATTTTTCAGCAGAGCTATAAGAGATGCAGCTTTAAAGTATAAAATCATTGAAAAGCAGGCTATTGCGCTTTTGAAGGCATTGAAAGATTTCCGGGTATATATTCTACATTCTCACGTTTTGGCCTATGTTCCCAGCACCGCTGTAAAGGATGTTTTAGTGCAGGCCGATCCGGAAGGAAGAAGAGGCAAGTGGATTGCAGCCTTACTAGAATATGATATAGAAATAAAGCCCACAAAACTAGTGAAAGGACAGGGGTTGGCGAAGCTAATGGATGAATCAAACTTGCATGCTTTGGACATAAATCTGATTGTTGCTTTATCTAATGAAAACGATGAAGAAATGCCAATTTAGAGATCTGAAATTTTCACTCATTCTCCATGATATTCTGATATCATATATGTACTAAAAAATTTGTCACCTCTACCCGGCATGACTAGGAACAAAGCGAGAACACTTAAGTTGAAGGCTTCCAAGTTCTGTGTTCTTAATTTAGCACTGTATTGGAAAGACCCCGGTGGAGTTTTGTTAAATTGTTTGGTGGAAGAGGAAGCAAAGCAAGTCATGGAGGACTGCCATCAAGGAGACTGTGGAGGTCACCTCTTTTGGAAGTCAACGACGAACAAAATTCTGAGAGCAGGGTACTATTGGCCGACTTTATTTGCTGATGTATATAAGATGGTCAAGCGCTGTCACAAGTGCCAAGTTTTTGAAGGAAAGCGAAAGTTACAGCCTCTGCCACTCAAGCCCATAGAGGTGAGTGCCCCTTTTAAACAATGGGGGTTGGATTTCATTGGCGAAATACACCCTGCTTCTTCCGGACAACATAAATGGATCCTCACAGCCATAGATTACTTCACAAAATGGATTGAGGCGATCCCAGACAGGCCACAGATGCGGTGATCATTTCATTCCTCGAAAATAACATCTTGTCCTGCTTTGGTTGTCCGAACAAGCTGATCATCGATAACGCAGCAGCATTCAAGTCAAAGCGGATGGTAGAATTTTGTCATAAATATCACATTATCTTGGGTCATTCAATTGCCTATCATCCGCAAGGCAATGGATTAGCAGAGTCCTCAAACAAATCATTGGTCAACATAATAAAGAAGTTGCTGGAAATGAACAAGAAGAACTGGCATAAAAGGTTGGTAAATGCGCTTTGGGTAGATTGGGTAAGCCAGAAGAAGTCCATAGGTACATCACCGTTTGAGCTGGTTTATGGAATTGATACAATATTTATTTCCTCTCTCGCTACCCCGGTTGTCAGACTTCTTCAAGAAGCTGGCAGCGAAGAAGATCCCATGCAAAGGAGGCTGAATCAAATGGTCCACTTGCAGCAGACCAGAGAAGAAGTCTTCAAGAACACATCCAAATTGCATGACAAAATCAAGAAAATTTATGATAGAAAGGCAAAGATGGATAGATTTCGGATGGATGATGTAGTGCTGAAATGGGATGCAAGAAATGAGGAGAAAGGCAAGCACGGTAAGTTCGAGAACCTTTAGAAAGGTCCTTTCAAGATCGCAACATGTCGAGGGCAGAATGCTTTTCTTCTTAGGGAAATAAATGGAGAGGATTGTCCAGGAGGGCCGATCAATGGTCGGCTGCTCAAGCGGTATCACTTCTAAGTTATCAAATGCTGCTTCCACTGTCATTGTAAATACAATTTCATTTCAGTTTTGTTAGAGTTGTTCAAATTAGTTTTTAAGTCATTTTAATGTCAAGTTTGAGTCAGTCTTTTGGTCTTTCAGTTTCGTAAATGAGTCAAGAGTCCGGTACTATCTATCAAAATGTTGACTCCATAGCCCAATGGATGAAGGCATTGTCTAGCTCCTCCAGAGATCTGTTGTTCTTGGCATCTCCAAGGAGCTACCATCCCCCATTGGAGCCAATGTTAGAGTCGGTCTGGTCAAGTCCTCCGTCAAGGATCAAAACTCTTTATGCATTTCATGGTTAGGTGTCCCGCTCCACTCTTCCAGTTTCATTTCGCTAGGGACATTCCATGATCTGACAAAGAAAGTCATGCTAGTCATTTTCCCTCATGTTTGGCCCCTGTTGGTTCAGGTCTTGATCCATAATCACTGAAATTCATGATAGTCAAGGTCTGGTCATATTATAGGACAAAGTCATTTTTTATGATTGTGTCTAGGAAACCATCAAATTTGTCTTTGAAAAACATGTCCAGAACAAGCCATGCAGGCCAGGGGGAGACCTTATATAGCTATGGTCCAGAAAGCTTCATCATCACCTGAAGAGACATCAACTCTTCTTCAAAACTCTATTTTGAAGAAAAGTCAAACAAGGTCATTTATGACAAAATTTTCCAAAAATGCACAAGTTGATTTTTCAGATGCAGTCATGGTTTCTATGGCCAAATGCCCAGTCACACAGTCCCCACAAAGAAATGCCAAAAATCCCATCATGAGAGCCAAAATTTCAGAGAAAAATGAAAATCAGGGTGTTTTAAAGTCAATGAAAAAAGTGCAAAACACAAACATTTGAAAGTGGGTTTTCAAGGAAGAAAAAATCAAACCAATTTCTCTCAAGCCTATATATATACTTGTTGTGGCCCAAAGCAAAGAAATTGTGCCATTGAAGACTTGGAGAGACATTACAAAAGGTGGGAGAGTGAAATTGTGAAAGTGTGAGTGAGTGAGAGTTGGTTTGGTAGGTGCGGTGCATACACCCAGGAGCGCGGCACACACAGAGGGCTTGGTGCACATGCAACCTGCCCACCGTTCAGCTTTCTTAAGGGCGCGATGCACACCCAGCGGGTAGCGTACTGGGCTTGGCGCACGACGCACATAGCCATGGGCATAAAAACAGTGCAAATCGTTCCAAATCTCGGTGAAGGCTAGAAAATCAAGAGATTTTCAGAGCATCTATGAGTTTCATTGGATTCAGAGGGCAGCATAAAACTCAGGGTACAAGCAGTAGTAATGGCATCAAAAAATTCATCAGAGTATGAGGAGGGGACCCACAGTGACACATCTTCAGGAGAGAGAGCCCATAGGAGACATCACCAGAGTGGCAGACATCTTAGAGATGAGCCAAACACCCTCACTGAGCTGTAGGCATGCCTGCTTGCCATGTCTTGTTTACAGCACTTGGCATGTTATGAATTTTGTCAAAGGGTGGCAAATTTCAGAGTCCATCATGAGTTGGCCCGCCTTTTTTCACTTCATCTACAGGGAGGTCAATCCATCCTGGTTGGGGTCACTTTCACCTTTACACTAGAAACCATATTAGTGGCAACAGGAATACCGAACATTGGAGAGCAGTGGCATAAGAAAAAGAAGGTGGAGAGGCATCGTTATGAGCCTTACATCAAGAACAGCTGCTTGAGCTAGCTCACCAGAGTTTTTCCGTTCAGATTTTTGGGAGATGAGTATGTCCCACTCATGAGATTGATCATGAAGTATTTCAGTCGCGAGGGGAGGTTTTCATGCCTTTATGCATATCACATCAGGTTGCTCATGCACTTCACCTGGGTGCGGATGAAATGCCTCCCATTTTTCATTTGCAACAACATTGAGAAGATGAAAAAATTCATGCAGCGCAAGACCCCTCGATAGTAGCTAAACAGTGTCTATCATTTTGCTCTCATCCAGATTTTGGTGGACCATCAGTTAGGATTGCAGGGTATTGCTTGGAAGGACTTCATCTCCCATGATTTCTTCAGCGGTCCACCGGCGGTATCAGAGGTAGAGCATGAGGTGGGGGGTCCTTCACATACGTTTGAGCGCCATGAGACTGCCACCATGCCAGTATACATCACATACCAGAAGGGCAGTAGACTGTTGTTCACAACAACAAAGCGAGTGTTATCTCCACCCAGGGTGGATGGGGCCTCACTTTCGGAGGCAAGGAGCCAGTGCAAGAGGAGGGACCATCAGGTGCACAAGAGACCGGTGTCATCCTCATTCCGGATGAAGAGATAGAGGCAGAGAATGCCAAATTTAGGATGACCATTCGGGAGCAGGACATGGAAATCAAAGACTTGATACTCAATTTTGAGAGGGCCAGATGGGTCATCAAGTATCTGGAGTAAACAAAAAAATAGCGTGAGGACCAACAGATGATCATGGAGTTGCAAAGCATTCATGAAAATCGACAAGCTGTCCAGCAGAAAGGGATCGAGCTCACTACCTTGGAGCAACGGATCAACAACGACCGTGAGTCTTGGTTGGATTGGGTCAATCTACACTTGGAGCAATGGTTGGATAAAGCTAACAGGGAGAAAGACATGCTGAGGCACATGACTCATCACTACCAGGCCCGAAACATGAGCTCCAAAGCAAGAATCAGGAGCCTAAAGGCAAAACTGAACAAAGCGACAAAAGAGGCAAAGGAGGCAAAGGAGCAAGATCCGCTTCGAATCTTCGCTGAGGCTTCCTTGGCACATCATAGCACTTCATAGGGAACCTCCAGCCCAAATTTCAAAAAATTTGGGCAAATTTTGGTCACAGGCAAATTTTTGGACACAAAACAGAAAATTCCTCCCTGTGCGCCGTGCCATTGGCGCGACGCTAAAATTCTAGGGATCTAATTGAGGAACGGCTTGCATATTTGGATTCAGCATCGAAAAATATGACTACTAGTGTCCGGGCAAGAAATTTTGACAAGATCTGGGCCTCCTAAAGGTCAAAAAACATCCAAAAATGGCCTCTCTGCCACTTTTTTGACACACAGAAAGCAGACTTGGGAGAATGAATATTTGGAGGGGAAAATGAGCACCAAATTTGGAAATTATAGTGGGGTTAGAAAGTAGACAGGACAGGCTTTCCAACAAGTCCAATTGGGCACATTTTGGACACCTGCAAGTGCCCCAAAACGGGCTCCAAAGTGGCCTGACGCATAGATAATTTGGTACGGCGCACATAGGAAAACACTGCCAATTTGCTCCCGTTTCGCGAGATTTCAGGTCGCGAGTTCTCCAAGTGGGCCCGGTCATCTACACTTCGGTTTTTTGGCACCAAAGGTGGAATTTAAAGAGTTTTCTCTCCATATGGGCATCTATCCAAGTGGCAAAGGAATGCAAAGGGTCACCCGAGCCAAATGTCATGCTTGAGAGCACTGCACCTATAGCTGATGGTTGGCTCTCCATCTCCATTTCCAAATGATTTGAGTAACTTCCCAACCCCTGGGTGTTCTATCTCTTCCTCACACATTCTATATATTGTATGCAAGTTATTTGCAAAGGGTTCGTTGGCTTGTAATTTATGGGAGACTGTGGGAAAGAAACTTTGTTTCTGCACTGTATATTTTCACAGAGAATTAATGAAAGGTAGCGGCTCTGTTTCATGAGATTCATGTGGTTGTGAGTGTAGCAAGTGTGTCTCTTTTTTTTCATATGTATCTTGTTATGTTTTATAGTTCATTTCGTATCCATTTTTGGTGAAAGTTTTTGAGTGAGATTAGGTAGAATTCAATTTTATTGCTCTACCTGTGGGAAAATTTCACATACAGTGTTCTTTCTTCTGTTGAAAAGGATTCATGTTGCCCATGCCCTTTTCACCTTCTTAACCAATCTCTCCATTCCTTTGTTATGTTCCATAGTTTCATTTTGTATTCATTTCTGGTGAAATTTTTCGAGTGAGATTAGGTAGAATTCAATTTTATTGCTATACCTGTGGGAAAATTTCATGTAGAGTGTTCATTATTCTGTTGAAAAGGATTCATGTTGCCCATGCCCTTTCACCTTCTTAATAAATCTTTCCATTCCGCCATATTTTAAAACCAAATTTCTATGCTTTCAGCCTACCTTGCCTCACGAAATAATCTATGCCTTTATGTTAAGTTCTCTATTCATTGAGGTCCAGTGGTCCCATAACATCCCAGAAACATAGTCATTCATAAAAATCACTCATATTTATTTTCACTTACTAGCCTAAGACAAATAGTTCATTGTAAGTCATCTCAGGCCATTTCATTTACTTATTCACTGAGTGTGACTCAAAAAGAGCCCTCTCCTGTTCTGGTAGGGCTAGCTACCAGACTGAGTGTGGTTTGTGGTTACCCTGAATTTTGCCTTCCTTCAGCCTGAGGCGGATTTAGGTGCTAACATAGTGGCGACTCCACTGGGGAAGAAATCAAATCCCCTTGGTTTGTAATAATTCTAAGCTTCTGGATGATAAGTTTAGGATTTGATAGGTTGATGTAAAATAGGTTGTGTCCTTTGATTTTTTCTCAATAGCACGTTGGCTTCTCAAAGATACACAAGATCTAATCCAGATCCCGAACCTCCACTCATCTACGAAAATCCCAATTTGATTTCTAGAAATAGTCGTCAAGAAAGCTCTATATTGCCCGTCCTCAAATCTCATTCATGCCCAGACATTTTTGAGTATACTGAAGAGCTAGAGTTTGACGAGCAGTTTGAATTATCGTTGTTTGAAACCAAGTCAGAAAGAGCGGTTGACTCTACTGTCCATAATCCACAATTTCTTGTAGACTTGGAGACGGAAAGGGCTAATCGGTCTATTGATAACTACATAATAGCTCAACATCAAACTCCCATTGTTAGCCCCGTACAAACTATGCACACTCCTCCAACGCCTCTGAGGACAAAGCCACCGAGAGTAATGGCTACACGTTTCGCACCGCTTGCTTTGCCTTAAATTCTAGGTGATATGCCCGCTGATTACCAAAGCAAAATCCCATTCTTTGATGGCACTCCTAACGGCATTACTGCGCAACAACATGTGGAGAGAATGACAAACTTTTATGAACTTTATGAGATAGATGTGGAAAACGTGGCGATGAGACTCCTTGTACAAACATTTGTAGGTGAAGTAAGGAAATGGCTCATAGGTTTACCAGCTACACGTATCGCCACCATGGCAGACCTACAAAGACAATTCTTGAACCGCTGGTGAGTCAGTCCAAGATTATTGCATGAGATTCAATACAATGTTTAATGAAATTCCAGATGATCTAAGGCCACCCATGGGACTAGCCATGTTGAAATTCCCGGATGGTTTTGATGATGATATGGCTTATCAATTGAGAGAAAGAGAACCGGCTACAATGGAAGACATGCAAAAGATAGCAGTCAGCGTTGAAGCAAATTTGTTGACCAATAGGGCTAGAGAGAAAGCAGAAAAGAAGGTCACTACCAAGGAAGAATCTTCCTCAATAGATCAGCTACATAGGAAGGTAGAACAGATGCTTGAGAGAGTGACACTTGACAAACCGGAGCCACAAGGTAGAAATCCTAACTTCTGTGGCCAACAGCAACCACAGTATAGGATAAGACAGAGAGATCAGCGAGCTCAAGAGCCAATGGCACAGCAAGCAGTACAAACACCTTTGCAGCAAAATTTTGTGCACGGACCAGAATCAGATGAAGATGGGAATGTAATGGTCGAAGAGAATCATCTCTTTACTCCTAACGTTTTTCATACTTATCTCACTGAAGAGGACGCGTATACAGAGAATTCAGCTGCACACAAGGATGGAAATTTAATTCTGGCAAGCGACACCATCTTGGAGGAATAATCTAATGAATATCAAAGAGGCTACATGAATGCTCTGTCCGCCAAACAGCAGCGATATTCACTTAGAAATAGGGATGTGCCAGTAAGGCCCATTCAGAAAAAGAAGGATGTTGAAGCGCCAAAAAATGATTTAGCTAGTATGCAAAGGAAAGGAAAGGAGGTGGTTGAAGCAGAAAGCAGCAAATCAGCATCAGCAGAACCAGCACATCAGCAAGTTACATCGAAAGAAAAGGAGAGGAAAGAAATCTTGGTCAAAGAGGTGGAGAGGATTCCCACGTTCAATTTAGAGAACGAAATTTCCAAACTAAAAATATCCATCTGTTTGACTGAAATATTGAAGAACAGCAGTTATAAAGGACAAGTATCTAAAATGTTAAATTTGGATCCGATGTCAAACATGGTGAATGTCAAAGATGATCAGCCTGAAATGATTTTTGGGCCAGCATCAAATGGCGAGTCTCATGACAGCAAGGTGCCACCTTTCTACATCAGTTTGAGGTTGCATGATTTCGTTTTACATAACGCCATGTTCGATTCCGAAGCCTCTCACAATCTTATGCCCAAGGCAATCATGGACAAGCTCAGTCTAGACGTCACCTAGCAATATCATGATCTCTATTCGTTCGATTCCAGCAGTGTAAGATGTATAGGTCTCATCAAAGACTTGGTTGTGAGTTTGGATCAACTCCCCATGAAGAATGTATTGATGGATGTTGTAGTGGCAGACATTCCTCCAAGGTTTGGCATGCTTCTTTCTAGGTCTTGGGTAGCGAATCTAAAAGGGACACTACAGCTAGACTTCTCCTATGCAACGATCACAGTATTTGGATAGATGAGGAAATTATATCGGGAACATAAAATGAAGTACATGATCACAAGCAAGGAGAAACCAATAAATCATCCTATTAACTATGTACATACAGATTTAGAGTCTTTTGTTTTGTATTTAGATAGTTTGAATGATATAGATAGTTAGTTGGTAGAAGCAGATGATATTCCAGAAATAACAGAAAATTTCAGAAAAGTTTTAAAGAAAGAGGAACAAAAACAACAGAACACCGTTGGGCAATCAACTGAAAACAATGGACAACAAGCAGGCAAGGCACAACACACAGATTTCCAGCACTTGCAAGAGGAGGAAAAAGGATTGTGGACCATAGATTTTGATGGAGCTGTAGGAAATGACGGCACTGGAATAGGAATTTTGGTACGCAGTCCCTTCTCCGCCCCAAACAAGGTCCCTAGTAACGTACAGGTTTGCTCTTACAAGTTGGCTTTTGGATGTTCAAATAATGAATCTGAATATGAAGCTCTGATTGCTAGCCTGAAAATTCTAAGAAAGTTGAACACTAAGAGGATTTCAGTATATGGCGACTCTGAATTGGTTATCAAGCAGGTCAGAGGCGAATATCAAGCAAAACATCCTAGGATGCGGGCCTACCGTAACATAGTCCTAACCATTTTGAAATTATTCTCAGAATACACCTTGACATGTGTGCCTCGCATACAAAATAGCATTGTCGATGCTCTTGCTAAGGCAGCGAGCAGTTTGAAAATCCCAATGAACTCTAGCAACAAATTCGAAATCTATGTCAAACACTGTCCAACCGTTCCAGACAATCAGAGATATTGGCAAGTGTTCCAAGATGATGACGAGATTAAGGATTGTCTGCAAAACAAAGGAAAGTTTAAAGAGACCTCAATTGATGAAGAAAGTGATGATGGAAAAGGCAATGGTACAAATGAAATGTAGATCAATGAAATGGACGTGTTGCAGCTGAAGAATAACGTTATTCCCAAAGGCTTGATACCTCTAGAAGAACTCTTCGATCAGGATGATGTAGCCTGCAAGCCAACATTGCAGCCAACAGAGAAGGGTGTGGAAGAGGTCAATATCGGGACAACTACAAATACTAAATTGGTAAAGTTGTCCAAAGCATTGCCGCCAAAGACCAAGGATAAATATATCAGTTTGATGTCTTCATTTGCAGATGTGTTTGCTTGGGATTATTTCGATTTAAAGACGTATGACACTAACATAATTCAGCACACTATACCCATTAAGCCTAATCAAAAGCCATTCAGACAAAAGTTGAGAAGACTAAATCCAAAGTTGTTGCCATCTATTGAAAAGGAGATCAGCAGGTTGTACAAATCAGGAATCATTGTGCCAATCAGATTTTCAGATTAGATCTCCAACTTGGTACCCGTAACGAAAAAGACAGGGGATATTCGCTTATGCATCGATTTCAGAAATCTAAACAAAGTCTCATTGAAGGACAACTATCTACTGCCCAAAATGGAGCACATTCTTTAGCGAGTAGTGGGGGCATCTCGCATGTCATTGCTTTATGGTTATTCAGGATATAACCAAGTTTCTATTGATGAGGACGACCGAGACAAGACAGCATTCACCACTCCATGGGTGACCTTTCATTATGCAAAAATGCCTTTCGGTTTGAAGAATGCGGGTGCCACATTTCAGCGTGCTATGGACTTGGCTTTTGCAAACGAGAAAGATGTCTTTTTGGTGGTGTATTTGGATGATTTGATGGTGTTTTCTAAATCTGATGAAGAGCACATGTACCATCTTAAAATTGTCTTCCTAAAGTGCAGAAAATATGGCTTGTTGCTGAATCCAAAGAAGAGCTTGTTTGCCATGGAAGAAGGCAAACTACTCAGACACATTATCTCCAAGGATGGTATCCAGATTGACCCGGCATGTGTGCAAGCAATTCAGCAAATAGATCTGCCTCGGAGTAAAAAGGAGATACAATCATTCAATGGTGAGATGAACTTCCTTCGCCGCTTTATACCCAATCTAGTAAGCCCGGACTATACTCGGGATTTCATAGTGTTTTCTTTTACTTCGGAGCATACTATGGCAGTAGTATTATTGCAAAAGAGAGAGGTTCATGAAAGACACATTGCATTTTTCAGCAAAGCTATAAGAGACGCAGCTTTAAAGTATAACATCATTGAAAAGTAGGCTCTTGCACTGTGAAAGCATTGAAAGATTTCCGGGTATATATTCTACATTCTCATGTTCTGGCCTATGTTCCCAGCACCGCTGTAAAGGATGTTTTAGTGCAGGCCGATCCGGAAGGAAGAAGAGGCAAGTGGATTGCAACCTTGCTGGAATATGATATAGAAATAAAGCCCACAAAACTGGTGAAAGGACAGGGGTTGGCAAAGCTAATGGCTGAATCAAACTTGCATGCTTTGGACATAAATCTGATTGCTACTTTATCTGATGAAAACGATGAAGAAATGCCAATTCAGATATCTAAAATGTTCACTCATTCTCCATGGTATTCTGATATCATATATGTACTAAAAAATTTGTCACCTCCACCCGGCATGACTAGGAACAAAGCGAGAACACTTAAGTTGAAGGCTGCAAAGTTCTACGTTCTTAATTCAACACTGTATTGGAAAGACCCCGGTGGAGTTTTGTTAAATTGTTTAGTGGAAGAGGAAGCAAAGCAAGTCATGGAGGACTGCTGTCAAGGAGACTGTGGAGGTCACCTCTTTTGGAAGTCAACGGTGAAAAAAATTCTGAGAGCAGGGTACTATTGGCCGACTTTGTTTGTTGATGTATATAAGATGGTCAAGCGCTGTCACAAGTGCCAAGTTTTTGAAGGAAAGCGAAAGTTACAGCCTCTTCCACTCAAGCCCATAGAGGTGAGCACCCCTTTTCAGCAATGGGGGTTGGATTTCATTGGCGAAATACACCCCGCTTCTTCTGGACAGCATAAATGGATCCTCACAGTCACAAATTACTTCAAAAAATGGATTGAGGCGATACCCACCAGATAGGCCACAGATGCGGTGATCATTTCATTCCTCGAAAATAACATCTTGTCCCGCTTTGGTTGTCCGAACAAGCTGATCACCGATAACGCAGCAACATTCAAGTCAAAGCGGATGGTAGAATTTTGTCATAAATATCATATTATCTTGGGTCATTCAACTGCCTATCATCTGCAAGGCAATGGATTATCAGAGTCCTTAAAAAAATCATTGGTCAACATAATCAAGAAGCTGTTGGAAATGAACAAGAAGAACTGGCATAAAAGGTTGGTAAATGCACTTTGGGCAGATCGGGTAAGCCAGAAGAAGTCCATAGGTACATCACCGTTTGAGCTGGTTTATGGAGTTGATACGGTATTCCTTCCTCTCTCGCTACCTCGGTTGTCAGACTTCTTCAGGAGGCCAGCAGCGAAGAAGATCCCATGCAAAGGAGGCTGAATCAAATGGTCCACTTGCAGCAAACCAGAGAAGAAGTCTTCAAGAACACATCCAAATTGCAGGAGAAAATCAAGAAAATTTATGATAGAAAGGAAAAGATGGATAGATTTTGGGTGGATGATGTAGTGCTGAAATGGGATGCAAGAAACGAGGAGAAAGGCGAGCATAGAAAGTTCGAGAACCTTTGGAAAGGTCCTTTCAAGATCGCAGCATGTCCAGAGCAGAGTGCTTTTCTTCTTAGGGAAATAAACAGAGAGGATTGTCAAGGAGGGCCGATCAATGGTCGGCTGCTCAAGCGATATCACTTCTAAGTTATCAAATGTTGCTTCCACTGTCATTGTAAATACCATTTTATTTCAGTTTTGTTAGAGTTGTTCAAATTAGTTTTTAAGTCATTTTAATGTCAAGTTGAGTCAGTCTTTTGGTCTTTCAGTTTCGTAAATGAGTCAGAGTCCAGTAATATCTATCAAAATGATGACTCCATAGCCTAATGGACGAAGGCACTATCTAACTCCTCCAGAGATCTGCTGTTCTTGGCACCTCCAAGGAGCTACCATCCCCCATTGGAGCCAATGTTAGAGTCGGTCATGTCAAGTCCTCCGTCAAGGATCAAAACTCTTTATGCATTTCATGATTAGGTGTCCCGCTCCACTCTTCCAGTTGCATTTCGCTAGGGGCATGCCATGATATGATGGAGAAAGTCATGCTAGTCATTTTCCCTCATGTCTGGCCCCTGTTGGTTCAGGTCTTGGTCCATAATCACTAAAATTCATGATAGTCAAGGTCTGGTCATATTACAAGACAAAATCATTTTTTATGATTGTGTCTAGGAAACCATCAAATTGTTCTTTGAAAAACATGTCCAGAACAAGCCATGCAGGCCAGGGGGAGACCTTATATAGCTATGGTCCAGAAATCTTCATCATCACCTGAAGAGACATCGACTCTTCTTCAAAACTCTATTTTGAAGAAAAGTCAAACAAGGTCATTTATGACAAAATTTTCCAAAAATGCACAAGTTGATTTTTCAGATGCAGTCATGGTTTCTATGGCCAAATGCCCAGTCACACAGTCCCCACAAAGAAATGCCGAAAATCCCATCATGAGAGCCAAAATTTCAGAGAAAAATGAAAATCTGGGTGTTTTAAAGTCAATGAAAAAAGTGCAAAACACAAACATTTGAAAGTGGGTTTTCAAGGAAGAAAAAATCAAACCAATTTCTCTCAAGCCTATATATATACTTATTGTGGCCCAAAGTAAAGCCATTGTGCCATTGAAGACTTGGAGAGACATTACAAAAGGTGGGAGAGTGAAATCGTGAAAGTGTGAGTGAGTGAGAGTTGGTTTGGTAGGCGCGACGCATACACCCAGGAGCACGGCGCACACAGAGGGTGCGGTGCACACGCAACCTGCCTGCCGTTCAGCTTTCTTAAGGGCGCGATGCACACCCAGCGTGTGGCGCACTGGGCTTGGTGTGCGATGCACACACCCAGGGGCATAAAAACAGTGCAAATCGTTACAAATCTCGATGAAGGCTAGCAAATCAAGAGATTTTCAGAGCATCTATCAGTTTCATTAGATTCAGAGGGTAGCATAAAACTTAGGGTACAAGCAGCAGTAATGGCATCAGAAAATTCATCAGTGTATGAAGAGGGGACCCACAGTGACACATCTTCAGGAGAGAGGGCCCATAGGAGACATCCCCAGAGTGGCAGACATCTTAGAGATGAGCCAAACACCCTCACTGAGCTGCAAGCATACCCACTTGCCATGTCTTGTTTCCAGCACTTGGCATGTTATGAATTTTGTCAAATGGTGGCAAATGTCATATTCCATCAGGAGTTGGCCTGCTTTTTTGCACTTCATCTACAGGGAGGTCAATCCTTCCTGGCTGGGGTCACTTTCACCTTGACACCAGAAACCATATCAGTGGCAACAGGAATACCGAACATTGGAGAGCAGTGGCATAAGAAAAAGAAAGTGGAGAGGCATCATTATGAGCCTTACATCAAGAACAGCTGCTTGAGCTAGCTCACCAGAGTTTTTCCATTCAGATTTTTGGGAGATGAGTATGCCCCACTCATGAGATTGATCATGAAGTATTTCAGTTGTGAGGGGAGGTTTTCACACCTTTACGCATATCACATCAGGTTTCTCATGCACTTCACCCGGGTACGGATGATGAGCCTCCCATTTTTCATTTGCAACAACATTGAGAAGATGAAAAACTTCATGCAAGACCCCTCGACAACAGCTAAACATTGTCTATCATTTTTCTCTCATCCGGATTTTGGTGGACCATCAGTTAGGATTGCAGGGTATTGCTTGGGAGGACTTCATCTCCCGTGATTTCTTCAGCACTCCACCGGTGGTATCAGAGGCAGAGCATGAGGTGGGGGGTCCTTCACATCAGTTTGAGCGCCATGAGACTACTACCATGCCAGTATACATCACATACCAGAAGGGAAGTAGACCGTTGTTCGCAGCAGCAAAGCGAGTGTTATCTCCACCCAGGGTGGAAGGGGTGTTGAGGGATTTGATCCCCTAGGGCTTTTGGGTGGAAACCCTAGCAGACTAAAAGTTGTCTAAACAAAGAAACATGCACTCACACAGCCATTATGCTATCAAAAGCAAATTCTAAAGTAAGAAGGACGTACCTCAGGTCCTACGTTTGAGTAGTTCCTCAAGGGTCCAAACCCTTCTTCAAGTCCCTTTCGCTCCCTTGTCCTGCAAAACAACCAATTCCAAATAATGCAGCAATATATGGACAAAGACTAATACAAAAATCATCTTTATGTTATAAAAGAAGGAAGTTAGTTATGAACTTTAAACAACCATTCATACATGAAATTCAAACATGAACATCATAAACATAAAGAAGGAGCATATTGGGAACCAGGACGTGTTTCTTTATTATAGACAAATAGACTGTACAAAAGGAGTAATATCACCTGAGCAACCTTTCGCAGGCTCCAAGCACAGCTTCCTTCTGGATCCATCCCGCCTCAAGCCTCTAGCATATCTCCTTCCAAGACTCACTCCATGATCCCATAACTAGTGGATGAACATCAAATGACAAGGAAACCAGGGTTTCCTATACAAATGGGGGAAGTGTAG
This sequence comes from Pinus taeda, assembly GCA_000404065.3. NCBI lineage: Eukaryota > Viridiplantae > Streptophyta > Pinopsida > Pinales > Pinaceae > Pinus > Pinus taeda. The sequence continues at coordinate 15,303 of APFE031297485.1, forward strand.
AAGGCACAAGGGTCTTCAGACCTGGTCAGGGGGAAAATATCAGTATAATAACTTTTCTCTCTCTTCTCTCCTCCCTTAGGCCTTCCCTTTGATGGCTTTTTATACCAATTCCAAAGTAGTTTTTTAGTTAGGAATTGGTTGGGAACAGTTGGGGCCACGGGCACTAACAGGTGATCAGCAGGTAAAACCTGCGATCTCCGCCCGAAAATAAGGAGTTTTATATTTTTTTAAGTGTTTTAATACATATACGCGAGGTTGCTATATATGGACCCGCGTATACACGCATTTAACTCAGGGCAATGTCGCGTACAGGGAATAAAACACTGTTTTTTAAATTTGGGACCAGGTCTAGAAGGAGGGGTTGCTCTAGGCCATGAGTGCAGCATCACAAACCATAATAGTGAGATTTGGAGCTATAATAGATGCCCCCTAACATATGAGGTCATAAGGGGTACATGATGGCCGGAATATATTAAGCAAGTACATGGGAAGGAAATCTGCCAAAAGCCGAGGAGTACTTCACCAGAATTCAGCCTGCCAAGCCACAAAAGGAGATCAGAAAGAAACACCGTCTAAGGCAGGCATACCCATGCTCAGAGAAAGCAAAGCATGTCCACATATCAAGTACAAGCGAATTCACTAAGTATACAAGTATAAATGACTGGAAAATACATAATGGATCATCTGATCATGATCGAACAAGTACATGTCTGAATATCATATATAAAACTGCCAATGATGCTGAGAAATACAACAGATCACTGATATCAAAGACTGATCGCAAAAGGTACCAACTGAACATGATGGAAAAGGATGGTACTACACTGCAAACTCAGGTTCCAGCATATAAAATGTCGCCATGACTGACTGCAACATATAAGGTGGAGTGGTATCAACTAGCAGCAACAGGAGCAACTGTCAAGTGAACCAATGAATGTTGATACAACCTGAGGTCTTCACCAACCGCCGTGGTACATTTCTACACCATGGGAATAAATGATCTGAAGTTGACCATGTGAGAAATCGTTTGATTACCGGTCATTAATGTATACCGTTAACAAACGCGATACTACTCACCAATAATGATAATGAGCATCAAGGTACCCAGTACAAACCAACACGTGCGAATAAATGAGCTGGAGTCGAACACCTGTAAGAATCTATCGATCAGGAGACAATTATGGTTTCCCACTGTCGATAGCGAAGGATCTGCCACTAATGACTGCAAACCCCAAGGTACTGCCAAATGGACTCTAGATCTTTGCCCCAGAGCAATGAGTCGGAGTCGATAGGGAAAGATCTGCTAAAAGGAAGGCATTAAGGCATCCTTCATCAATCTAGCGCGAGTGTAACCCGTAGGCCAATAATGTGGAAGGAATCGGACGAAAAAAGATATAGTAACCGAACCAAAGTACGTTTCCAGCGTACACAAGATGTGGCTAGCGCACGGTAGAAACCCTCTAAACCAACCAATAATGAAAGCTGACACAGAGGTGAGGTATCCACCAATAGGGTCAAATGGAAACCAAGGTACTGCATGAATCCCAATGTGTGATAATGTAAGCTAACGTCGAACAAAAGGGAAACCACTCAATCAAAGACCCATGATACTGATCGATGTTGAGCACAAGGTAACCTATCAATAATGAAAATAGGGCCACAGTGCAGCTCTAGGCTTGCCCTCAGAGCAAGATGTCATCGTCGATAAGGATAAGACCCGCCAGCAAGAAGTCAATGGGGACCTTCTCAAACCAACACGAGTAAAGGACCAATATAACTGATGTGATGATAGACATGACACTAACAACCAGGATGGCCGACTGAAAAATGAGTCAAGAGACACCGCAGAGAGGCCGACTCAGGCTAACTTCCCTTGAACAAAAGCACAGCTCAATGTGACTATATGGAAGCATATGATGAATCTGTATAAGTTCGTCATGCAGAAGGCACGAACGAACCCTCCATATGATTGGAAGAGATAACCAATCAGGGGAGAACTGACTCAATAACAAAGGTTAAGGCTTACTTAAGTCAAACTAAATCCCACCCAAGTGGAGGAGACTTTGCTTTGAGTGCTTTGTTCAAGGGCGACACGACTGACTCTAGCTGTCGATAATAGATGGAAATATTGTCCCATTCCCGCTCTTTTTGGAATATTTAATTTTTTTGTCTTTTTCTGTTAATCTCGAAAAAGAATAAAAGAATGTTATGGTACAGTGGAAAGAATGAGCGTCGATGAAACAGATGATCTAGTTCCTGGGAGTGGAACATTCCTATGCTCAATGCAGGGAGGCGAAAACTGGTCAGTGACACTCAAAGGTATGTTCCTTCCACGGGTCAAGGTGCATCAAGTTGCAGAAGTCAAAGGTATGCAAGGTTGATTTTGCAGATGTCATGGTCAAAAGTTGGCTTAAACACGAGTCCAAGTGAAGCTGGCTCTAGGCCAAAAGGTGCAAATCGTCAACATGCAATGCAGTAGTACAACTCAACACAAAGGAGCCTCTAGGGTCTAAGGCCAGAACAAAGCGAAGAAGTTAAGAGAAATGAGTCTTCGACACACAAGTCATGGCGAGACTACAGAGGACTCTCGAGCCTACTCAAATTGAAGCAGCATGGGAAAAAAATGTCAGTGAGGTGCTAACTACGATGCCCATGTAAAGGATGGCTCTACCATCGTGTCATGATTTTAAAAAATCAGCGAGTGAAGATGGCTTACGAACCATAACACGATGGGATCGACCCTACGGCAGATGTATTGACAGATGGAGGCTAGTATGCATGATGCAACGGAAAAATGATGCCCCTAACCTATATGCCAGTGAAAAAATGATACCTACCATGACGGGTCAACAGTCATGGAACTGTCTCCAAAAAGTCGAAAAATGTCCAAAATGTCCTGAAAAGTAAACCAATCTCGACACCCCAAGCTCCCAAGTTAAAAGTCACATGAAACCAAACAAAATGAAATTTTGAAAAAATTTTGCATTTTCAAAACTTATAAAAAGGATTTTGGACTCACCATTGTTACCGTTTGAGTTGGAGAGCAAATATTTGGAGCAAAAGGAGCAAATTTCTCGTGCGTCAAATTCGACCGTTCAAATTCCTCAAAATCTTCCAGGTAACCCTTACTATTAGCTTGCAATTCATTGTGATTAGTTTTAAGATTTTCCATTGATGTTTCACCATTGAACTATTGATAAAAATTTCGTCGCGGCGTATACGCGGGTTGATAATATGAAACACACGTACACGCGGGCCCTATACGCGACTGTGTATACAGTAACCCGCGTATACGCGCGAGCTAATTTTAATAAAAAATAACGGTTGAAACTTCAATTTCTTCTCAGGATGCCGATCACATGGTGTGAAAGAGAACATGCAGCGGTTGATGATGAAGTTACGAATGATCCTCAAGCCTTGGATGCTTTACGAGGATGCGGTTTGCTCAAATTCTTCAAACTGCCAAACATGAAAGCCAATGTGCGACTGCTTGAAATGCTCATTGACTATTGGAATGTCGATGAGGAAGCTTTCATGATTGATCAGATGCCACTCAGAGTGGAAGTGGAGGATATATATTTTATCACGGGCCTTTCCCGAAGGGGAGAGGTAGTACAATCCCGGGGCAGGACACGGAGTAGCCTCACCATAGAGGACTATGTACAGATATACTGCCTAGGACATCCCAAGAAAGTTGGGAGCCAGATATCCATTGCACATGTGGAGAGTTTATCGCTAAGGATCATCCTGTTCACCATAGCTCAAGTGAATGGATCATCCTCACTGCATCAGGCATCACGGCTCAATGTGAGCGTGGCAGTGGATTGTCTCACTACAGTGTTTGACTGGTGTACTCCTCTTCTGGCTAGCATGAAGAGCCAGCTCACTTCCATTAAGAGGGGACAGACCAAAAACTTCGGCTATGGGACTATCTTGTGCACCTTCTTCTTCGAGAGGATTCCCGCACTCCGCCCTAGGGTAGCAGTTTCCATCAACACCCCACGCGATCCACGCATGGGCCGGTGGGCTGATCTGATGAAACGTCTGGGGGGTGGGGAGGTTCCTAGGACTGCATTTGACGATGATTTCTTCAACTGGTGGGATCAGCAGATCATCGCCGTAGACGACTACCCCTATGCCGGGCTGGAGTTCCGAGGAGATCCTGACCTAGCTTTACCGCCAGATGCAGCGTGGGGCGAGATCGGTAAGATTTTTTATTTTATGATTTTTTTGGATTTTTCAAATATAATGATGCATTTTGAAAAATATTTTTGATGAGATTCAAATGAATAATATGATGATCATGATCCATACATTGTGCCAATACGACCAGATGGACTCCCATGGAACAGACGACGCGACCGAGGAGCCGAAGAGGCGGCTGCTGAGACGGAACGGACTCTACACAACGTCCAGCGACACCTGACTAGACTGAGCTGTCGAGTACCGATGGATGCTATAGAGGACCTTCCGGAGGATATGCAACGTCATGTGGTTGGCATGCCACGTGACTGGGTTCGCACTTTTCGACGTGTAGCCAACGCGATAGCTAACTACTTGGCCGCTCATCCTGAGCCGGGGCATTAGATATGCCGGATATGATTATGGGCATTTGAGTCCCAATTTTGTATATTTTTTGGACGAAATATGTACACTCGAGATACTT
>APFE031297489.1:0-14110 GCA_000404065.3 Pinus taeda
TTATGAGCAGTTTTTAGTGGAGAACTTCTGGGAGATGATGCAATCAGTTGACCTTGTTCCTTTAGGTAGTGAAGCAACCCTTTTAGGTACTTAAGAGACCTCAGGTTATGGACATTTGTGATTGGGGTTGAAGTGCCCAAAAATGTCTATAACAATCAATCAGCAAGTTGTTGGGTATATTTTTTGAAGGCCAAAAGGGAAGCCTTCAATATATTCAAGAAGTTCAAAGCCCTCATAGAAACTGAGCAAGGGTGTAAGATGAAATGTTTACTTGATCATGGTGGGGAATTATGCTCAAAATGTTTTGAGAGTTTTTTTGATATGAAGGGTATCACGAGGCAGCATACTACCAAATACACACCCCAACAGAATGGAACAACTCAAGGGAAGAATCATAGTGTGGTTGAAATGGAAAGGCACGTGTTACAAACTAAGGAATTGAGAGATTCTTATTGGGGATATGTAGTTTTCTACAACAATGTACATCGTCAACAATAGCCCCACTAGTGCACTCCAAAACACGACTCCTAATGAAGCTTGGTATCTAAAAAGGCCTAATTTTAATCATTTCAAAGTTTTTGGTTGGATGGATTATGTATATGTACCCTATCAAAATAGAAAAAAGTTAGATGCAAATAGTGAGTTATGTATTTTTATTGGGTATAGTGAGACAAGCAATGCTTATAGATTGTATAATCCTCTCACTAACAAGCTAATTGTCTCAAGAGATGTATCTTTTTATGAAGGGGGAGTTTATGGTCATCAAAAAGGCCATGTTAAGGAGACAAAGTCTATTTTGAATGATGATATACTTGTTGATATTGATCACGAGAAACCAACTAATGCTCCTGTATTTAGTTGTTTAACTCCACCAAGGATCCCTTCATGAATTTCTTCAATATCAAGTTCAAGTCGAACTTCTTCTCCAAGTTCTAGAAGGAAGCTAATAAGATTGAGTGATATCTATGACACGAGTTCAAATCAAGCACAGGAAGAAATCCCAATAAGTGAGATAGTAAATTTTGCTTTATTAGCCAACGTTGATTTTGAACCAACATGTTTTGAATATGCATGTAATAATGAGGTTTGGGTGCAAGCCATGCAAGAATATATGGATTCCATTCACAGGAATGACACTTGGGAGTTGACAAAACTTCCACATGATAAGACAATGAGTCACACGAAATGGGTTTACAAGACAAAGTTTAACAACAATGGGAGTGTTGAAAGAGAGAGGGCAAGATTACTTGCTAAGTGATTCACACATAAGTGTGGAATTGATTATGAAGAGACATTTGTACAATTAGCAAGACAAGAGACAATTAGAAAGTTGATTTTGTTAGTAGCTTAGAAAAAGTGGAGCATACATCATATGGAATCATGCCTTCTTGAATGGGTACTTAGAAGAGGAAGTATATGTGGTGCAGTGACAACGTTTTGAAGTGGAAGGAAAAGAGAATAATGTCAACGACTTGAAGAAGGCTATGTATAGTCTCAAGCAAGCAACAAGAGCATGTTATGCTAGTATTGATGGATACTTTCATGAAAATGGCTTACAGAGAGTAAGAGTGATCTTAGCCTTTACTACAAACAATAAGGTATTGATATTCTAAACATAATTTTGCATGTTGATGATGTATTGTATATGGGTAATAGTTCTAAGATGAATGATATATTCAAAGTTGCTATGATGAATGAATTTGACATGAAATATCTAGGCCTCATGAAATAGTTTCTAGGAATGGAATTTTATCAAAGTAAGGATGAGATTTTCATTTGTGAGAAAACTTGATGTATGCGATATGATAAAAAATTTTGATATGATTTATTGTAATCCATCCCCTACTCCAAGGCTTATGGATTTGGGTTATCTATAGATGATGATGCTGATTTAGTTGATGAGACGACTTACATAAGTATTATGGGGAGCTTGATATTTCTAACCGACACAAGAACTAATATTACATATTGACTTTCACTTGTTTCAAGTTATATGACAAATCCATCTCAGATACATATGAAGGAATCCAAGAGGATTTTAAGTAATCTCAAGGGCACTCTAAATTTTGGTATTCATTACTACTCTTCTAAAAGTTCAATCTTATTGGATTTAGTTATTCAGATTCGAGAGGTAGTATTGATGACCATAAGTCCACATCTGGAAATTGTTTCTCTTTTGGTTTTGGTTTGATTACCTACAGCTCAAGAAAACAAAGCATTGTTGCCCTCTCATCCACATAAGCTAAGTATGTTGCAATTACCTCAGCATGTACAAAAGCTCTATGGCTCAGAATTTTTTTCGAAGATATTGGAGAAAAGAAAATTCAACCTACAGGGATTTATTGTGATAATGTAAGTGGAATCAAGTTATAAAAGAACCTGGTTCATCACAATAGGACAAAGAATTTTGACATGAGATATCACTTCATTCGAGATTTGGTGGAGATGAAGGATATTGATTGGAGCACATAAATACTAAGGATCACCTAGAGGATATATTCACCAAAGGAGCTACAAAACCTAGGTTTTTGGGACTACGAGATAAGATAGCAAACCCTCACTAAGCATTAATGGGGAGTTTTCATGATAATGCTTAATCATGTCATGTAATTTTTGACAAATAAGTTCGCAAATTTTGTGTTCTCTCTGCAAAATTAGGGTAGCATATTATTAGGGTGGTTAAGGCATTAAGTGTGTTTTATTTGTTCATTGTTTTTTTATATGTTTTTTTCTTCATAATTATCTTTGGTTTAGGAGCTTGCTTAAAGAAGAAATTTCATATTCTACAAGTTGGAGCTTATGATCAAGTAATTACTCCAACAAGTTCAATAGATTTGGACATAAGACTCAGAGAATCGAGCTATAGTCTAATAACATCAAGAGAGTAGTTGAAGGTCTCAAAGTGTATATGGAGCCTCGAGGAGAAACATTCCTCAATTACGTCCTTAGTAACAACATTACGGGTAGAATTGAACCATAATAGAGCCGAGGTTCAAGAGTTGATGCACGAACATAAATATAATCATCACCAAATCAATAGCTTGATGAAAATATTTATAGACACGAAGATAATGTGGAAAAGCAAGGATACTTGAAATAAGCTACTAAGTAATTCAACCACCAAAGAGATGAACTCTTTGATTTCAATTTACAATGGATAGTTTTACCCATTCTTAGTCTTCAATACATGGGGCTTTAAAAGTGGAATGTACAAGTTATGGCAAGCTAAAAGTTCTTGTTCAATATCCTCGAAAGTCATTTGCCAAGTTGTACAAAGTTGAAAATGAGTAGTAATTGTTTGAAGTGTTTTTTGAAATATAGTTTCTATCTCATGACATTTTTCTTTTTATAGAAATATTTATTAAAAATAACTAATAAAGGGGTAAAAATTGAGAATGTATTAAAAGGGAAGGGAATAAATATATATTTTATTTAAATACAAATCCCTTAAATATATATTGAAGTTCGACAATAAGTTCTTAGCCCCATAAGGTGAAAATTAAAAGAATTATTTGAGTAGTTCCCAAATAAATTGAATGAATGAAAACACTAAACATTCAACCAATGGTCAATCGATCAGAATCTAGACCATCTATCACCTTCAAGAGATCTATATAAGCAAGCAACAATATGGAATGGGGATTTCCTCTTTCGCATACCTACATGTTTCTCATTTATGAGTGAGGGCGTGACCAAGAGTAGTATTTCTTTCTTTTGTTCCTACTTTCGTGTTCACGTAGATGACCTCTCCTTTAGTGATATCATTGTCAATTTGCAAGTTTCATCTTCCAAGTGTTTCTTAGGACATGACTCTAGAGCTCCCTTGGTTTGTAGTTGAGCACATGTTAAGATCTTTCGTTGCATTTTTTTTTATTGTTTTACCATTAAAGTTTGCATTGACCTCATGATTTCTATATAGTATATGGCCTTTCCACTTTCTCACATATCCCACCCTGCAGAAATTTACTTAGATGCCAAAATGCAATAAAAAGAAGAGAATTTTCCTTCTTGGTCAAATCTCTCTTAAATGGTTTTTGTGTATCTTTTACTTTGTAGCCATACTTATTTTAACATTTTTTAGTTTTGTACATAATTTTTGTTGTTTTAAGTTGAACAAATGTTTATCGGATCAAACATGGTTGATGTTAATGGTTGTTAAAGGAAATCTTATTTAATGACTATTCAATTACATATATTCTACTATTGGTTAATATTTCTAATTTCATAACATGAATACATATTCAACAATTAAGTTATGTAATAAAAGATTCAATTACACAAGTTATAAATGTGATCTTTAAGGCCACTTGTCATGCAAACTAGAGGTCATAATTAGGTGACAATTTCAAACCATGTTAAGATCAATTCATTAATTTTTCGAGATGCCTTCACTACTTTAACTAATCATTAATATATTGGGATATTTGGTTGATTAATAGGATGAATATCATTTATTTATTTGTTCTTACATGAAGGATATTTTAGTTACTCATCTTACATAAGGTTAGTGTGGTGTGGTTACTCAACTGTAGTTTATAAGTTAAATACAGCTAAGACTCTATAGTAATGTAAGACCAAAAGCTTAGAGAACAAACTAGACTAGTTTGTTGCTTTTCTAAATAAATTCATGTTTAGGCATATAGTAGCTACATTTTCTTGTTTCTTTTTATTCAAGGTCATTGTTTCTAGCTGCATGACTCTTTCATGTCACCTACCATTCATTGACTAGGGAGAGGGTTAAGTTGCACTAATATTGGTGTGGAATCTACTCAAACTTGAGAAACTATAAACTGTGGGATAACATTCCCAATACTTCTCATCAGTGGCATATAAGTATGAGATGTTGATGTTGATGTTGTTTTCGAGTAACACTTTCGTTCCAAAAGATCAAGGTATTATGGCGATCATTCGAGAGATAGTTAAGTTTCCCTTTCCTTCAATTTTCATTGCAATTTTACTTTAGTCGAGTATGGATGTAACTAGTTATTTTTCTTCATTGTCATGGCATGCCAACCACTTCCTCTTTGAAACTTGATATTACCGTTTTCCAACATAGAACCTTTTTCTTGGGAGGAGGACAAGAAACGGTACCCTTTGTTTACACCTTCCCCTTTAAAATTCACACATCAAGTCAAACGTATTCCATGGAAATTGAAGTTGCATATACCATTTTTTAGTGGTGATCGAAAAGTTATTGTAAGAAATTTTTTTGTGCATTTTCCAAATGCATACATGATGAGGAGGTTCATCTAAAATGACAAGTTCAACTAAAATGACAATTGCACACATTTGTTTTTACTCCATTAAGGGATGTGATGCTTCATTGTTTGTTGATGTGGCTAATGAATGATTTTCCACCTCGAATGAACTCACTTAATGTTTTACCTAGGTCATTAGTATTGTTAGGCGAGGAGGTAACTCCTCAATGAATCTCCATTTCCTCTATTATTTATTACACTAATTACAATTGTTTACCCAATCCCTATGATTAGGTGTCAACATTCCCCCCCTTAATCTAAAGGGATGTTGGTGAGTCCAAGTATCATTATCAATCATTCAAGCTTTTCTCCTTGAAGCGCTTTGGTGAAGATGTCTGCAATCTCCTCGTTAGTGGAACAATGGTGAAGATGGATTGTTTTGGCCTCAACATGATATCGAATCAGATGATATTTTGTATTGATGTGCTTCGTTCGATCATGGAGCTTTGGGTTCTTCGCCAAATTTATTGCTGAGGTATTTTCAATCATGAGTGGAGTGAATTGTACTTGTTTTACATGCAAATCTTCCAGAATTTTCTTGATCCACACAATTTCTTTTGTTGCCTCAGTTGCTGCAGCATATTCTGCCTCTGTTGTGGAATCTGCTGGAACTAATTGTTTGCATGATCTCCAGGAGATATCTCATGATCCAAGACTCATACCATAACCCGAAATAGATACCCCAAATTCTTTGTCTCCATCAAAGTCTGAATGAGAGTATCCAATAATCGCCCACCTGTGTGTACTTGATTCCAAAGTCTTGAGTTCCCTTCAAGTACTTTAGAACTCTTTTTGCAGTAGACCAATGTCCCTCACAAGGATTTTGCATAAACCTGGAGAGGATTCCAACATGAAATGAAATGTGTGGTCTCATAGTAGTGAGGTAGTTGAGACTTCCTACAAGTCATCTATATTTTTTTGCATCCTCAAATTATTTTCCTTCAATGGATGTGAGCTTTAAGTTTTGTTCCATTGGAGTAGTGAGAGGACTGCATTCAGTCATGCCAAACTTGTTCAACAGATCTCCCATGTAATTCTTTTGAGAAAGGAATATGGACTTCAAATGTTGAGTTACTTCAATACCATGATAGTAATGAACATAGCCCAAATCAGTCATTTCAAAACCTTTCCTCAATTCCTTCTTTATCGATGCAATGCAGCTCTCATTGTTCCCTCTCATCAAAAGGTTATCTAGATATACCACAAGATATACAACTATTTTTCCAAGCTTCTTGACCAACAAAGTTGCATCATCAATATCAAAATGTTTGAAATTGAGTTTCAGAAGATGCTCAGTTAATTTTTCATACCACACTCGCGCTGCTTATTTGAGGCCATAAAAGGATTTCACAAGTTTGTGTGCTTTATGGTCATGTCCTTTCACAGCAAATCCTTCAGGCCCTGACATAAAAATATTATCTTTTAGAACTCCATTCAATAAAGCAGTGTTTACATCCATTTGATGGACTTTCCAATAGTTTTGAGTTTCTAGGGCAAAGAGTGTTCGGATGGTAGCCAATTTTGCTATGGTGGAAAAATTCTCCTCATAATCAACCCATTCCTTTTGTGCAAAACATTTTGCCACAAGCCTCGCTTTGTGCTTGTCAAGTGAGCCAATAGAATTATACTTGTTCTTGTAGACCCACTTGCAACCAATTGGTTTGGTTCCCAATGGAGGATCAACCAGCATCCAAGTGCCATTATTTATCAAGGAATCATACGCCTTTTGCATTTCTTCTTTCCATTCATCATGGGAAGAAATTCTTTGAAGGAAGTTGGTTGAAAATCTTTAGACAAATGCAATTCAGAATCATAAGAAACATCCATGTCAATAGGTGAATGAGAGTCAACTACATCACCTCCATTTTGTCAGGTTGAATTTCTAGTTCCTATCTTTCCAACCTCATGAGGATGAACACTTTCAAGTGTTTTTGTGAGCCACTTTAGGGGACCTTTCTGAGATGGTTCAGGTTGTTTTGTTGATTGAGTTAGGATTGAATCAAGACTGTGTCTCTCAATTCTGTCAATAACGTCAATCAAAGTATCATCCATTGTTAAAGTTTCATTCGGGGGAGAGAGTGCTTCAGAAGAAGATTCCATAGGTTGATCTAGTATAGGAATCCCCCCTTCAAGATGTGGAATTTGATTATCAAATTATTCAAATGATTTTTGTTTGCGATATGTCCAAGCGATCAAGTTGCCACTCAACAAGATTATGAGTTTTGGATGATTCAAGAAACATTACATTTCTGTATACAACAAACTTTTTATTGACTTCATCATAGAGATGGTATGCTTTGGAGGTGTTTGAATATCCCGGGAAGATACACTTATGACTTCTTGCACCAAATTTGTTTCTATGTACCTATGGTATCAAGGCATAATAGATGGAACCAAAGACTGTGAGATGCTTTATTGAAGGAATGCACCCATACCACATTTCTTAAGGAGTATTGTTTCTAATAGCATTAGATGGATATATATTCTTTACATATACAACACATAGAACTGCATCAGCCCAAACGATCAATTTTACATTTTTGAAAAACGTCATGAAGCGCACCATATTTAAGATTGTCCTATTCATTCTTTCAGCTACTCCATTATGTTGGGGATTATAAGGCACAATTGTTTGATCCCATGTTGGCAAAGATAGTTTTCAAATTCATTTGAAGTGTATTCTTTTCCATTATCTATGTGAATAGAGCCACTATGAGATTGTGCATTATTTTCAATTCATGTATGAGAGTTCTTGAATGTTTGAAAAGCATAAAATTTGTTATTCAATAAATAAACTGAACACATTCTGGTGTAGTCATTAGTAAATGTCATCATATATTTATTTCCATTTGCAGAAGGAAAAGGCGTTGGACCACATAAATATGAATGAGTGAGTTCAAGTTTTCTATGTTCTCTAGAATATGAATCATGAAATATTGTTTGCTATTCTTTCCTAGAATGAAAGCATCACATTTCTTAAGTTTCCTAAGAATTGTAGGAAAACTAGTAACACCATTTTTCTTCAAAAAGAAGAGGCTGTCATAGTTTAAGTGTCCAAATATAGCATTCCATAATAAACTTGATGGAAATGTACCTTCTTCATAATGAGAATTATATGACAAATTTTGTGCATGAGCAGAGGTACCCTACAACTTGAGAAGGCTTTCTTCTTCCATCCCCGTCATGACAAGTGAGTGGTATAATGATTTTCTCACCTCAAGCTTTCCATCAAACATATGAATGGAGTGTCCTTGCTGGCGAATGTGGACCAAGGACAACAAGTCTCTCCTCAATTGTGGAAGATATAGAACATGATGCAGAAAAGAGATTAGAAGACCATGAAATTTAAGCCTAATTATGCCAAGCACGATGGCTTGAGTTTTGATTTGTTTGCAAAGTATACTGCTCCATCAAAATTGTGAGTAAATTATTCAAAAAAATATCTTCTAAAAGTTATGTGGAAGGGTTTCTCCTGAATCAAGAAACCAATCATTTTTCCAAGGAGCTTTACTCCAATATTACAATGTGCCACAACATAGTGAGTGGATTCAGGTGCTTTACCTTTCTCTTTGTCATTAGTTTTACCTTTTGATTCGTTTCTTTCCCGCTCAATTGTTTCCCAAGGCAACTTGCATTTTATATCATGTGATCCATCTCTTTTGCAGCATATGCAGTGCAGATCTCACTTTTCTCCTTAAAAGTGTCTCCCCCTCTACCTCTCAAATTTCTTCCTCTTCCTCTTTGACCATCTCTTCCTTTGGATGAATATTGAGCAAGATTGTTGACTCTATGTGCAAGACACACAACCTCATGAGAAAACTGAGGAGTTGTCTACTTCCGAAAAGCTTTCTCTCTTTCAGCATTTTTTTTCGCAAGAGAGTCAAAGGTAATATCTTTGAGGTTTCCATTTTCTTGCAATGACTCAAGATAATTTGAGTAAGTGGGATAAAGTGCATTGAGAAAATATATGAGAGGAATGTTGAGTTCAACATTAGTGACTTTGATATAATGCATAATAGATTTTACTTCTGATTCAAGACTAAGAGGATCATCATTTTGTAACTCAACGGTGAACAATTTAATCATGAGTTGAACAACTTCAAGTGAAGAGTGTGAGTCATAGAGTTCCTTCAGTTTTTGTAAGGCTTCAAAAGCATTTGAAAATGGAAAAATATGACGACTCACCTCTTCATTTATTGATGCTGCAATCAATACATAAACCTTGCTACTATTATTTTCCCAAACGGCAAATTCCTTGTTTGAGGTAGGTTGTTCTCGCTCTTTCTCTCCTCTCCAACACATATTCCTTTCCACAACTCATTAAAAATGATAGTGTGTTTGATTTCACTGGACCACTTACAATAATTTTCCTTGTAGGTGAGAACCACTCCCACAAAAAATCTTTGTACTATAAAAACAATATATCTTCTACCAATGTATAAAATTTGCACTTCTTTTTGTATAAAACGCAGTTATGGTGTAAACAATTACAATCTAATGGATAGAGGAGAGGTATTATATGGGGAGGGTATTATCTAGGGTAGAGGTTATTATATGTGGGAGGTATTCTTTAGGGGAAAAGTTATATTGTGGAGGGCATATATGATACCAAGAAGTCAATGTATGACCGATGCATTGTTTAAGACAACAAGTGGTATTAGTTGTGTGGGGGTATGGAGCATATTCGCTGGGTGGGATTATGGAGCATATATGCGCGGGATTATGGAGCGTATTAGCTGAGAGATATTCGATTCTAGTGGAGGAGTGTGATGCCACACTACAATATCGCAACACGGGAGGTGAATACACAGTCACATGGTATTGCAGTGGTATGTGGTATAGCTGATGGGTTGGAAACCATGTCTTGTTGTTTCGAGAGTGTGGTATTGCGGCTGATACCATATGGTTGTGTTGTGCAGTGGAGAGGAGTTTAAAACTCATGAGATAGTATGGGAATGCAATACATGAGGGCGGTGCAAAGCCAACGTTCAACAAGTCCATAATTCGAACTCAGATTTCACAATAATGGCTAATGAACATTCAATTTAGAAACACAGTCACTACGCCATTCAATCGACTATTAAACTTCATCAATGTATGAGCTTGTTAATTGGATTCTGATCATTGAAATCACTTACCAAATGCCATCAATATTCAGAAAGAGTCTAAAAATACACATTGCGTTCCCACTATTCAATGCAACAGGTCGAGGTTTGACCGAGCTCACAGTCTTTTAACAAACATGTTCCATCTCACAGCGCCAAGGCTTCAACTACTCTTTGCAGGTTTGCTCCAAACAACTTCTATGAGAGTTATTGAGCTAGAGGTTAACTCAACAATCCTTGTAGTCATCACAAAGATAATTCAAAAACTCATTGAATGCATGGTCTATCCAAATGTAGAGATTCGGCAGAGAAAAGAGGCCGAGGACATGAAAATGACTAGAGTTACAATGCTGAAAAATAAATGTAGAGGTTGTCTCTAATACCATGTCAGGCCACGAGGTTACTCCTCAAATGAAATTGTAATATTTATTTAGGTTGTTCATTATTATATACAAGAAAAAGTGAGTGCTCAGTTTCCATTTCCTCTATTATTTATTTACATTAATTACAGTTTTTCATTGAATTCCTATGATTAGGTGTCAAAATGTAGACGATAGAATCCTTATGATCACCTTAAAATATTTAACCAATTATGCATGGAAAAGGGCTAAAGCATTCCTACTTTCAACCTTGAGTTCCAAACTTTACAACCTCATCTCTAAGTCTATTAGACCTGCCAACGTTTTCGCCAGTCTACATTAATATAGCCTCATACCTCCTGTTTACATGTATGAGTTGTAGGAAAGGAACATTCAATTTTTTTATGAAGCTTTGGTAACTTGTATTGATTTCGAAGAGAAAACACATACAAAACTAATTTATGTCCCAATCTTAATTACATAAGTCCAAATCCTTCTTCTTTAATGCTTACCTTTCATGATCTATAGGATGAGATGTCTTGAGGATGAATTTTTTTATCTAGTATCCAGTTGAGTTCTCTAATGAACCCTTTCTTTGAAAACTAATTATTATTCTTGTTTCATTTGTGATCAAGAATCTGGTAAATGATGATCACCATCACAACGACATCCATGATTATAACTTTGGTTTTCTGGACATAGAGGATTTTACATTTGGGGATGAGCGATGTCCACATCCATGTTGTGTCTCTCTTGTCACCTCTCACATATTTTCATGCATGATATTTAACCACACACTGATCCCCATCTCCTCTACCTTGTGTTTGAGGTCATGTATGATGATTATAGTGAGGAATGGTTGAGTCATGATGGTATGAAATGGTTAACATGAATTATGATTTATTAGTTAATGAAATTGAGAAAGAGGCCCTTATTTATGAAAGGTCTAGTCAAGTTTATCAAAGGTAGTTGTTTTATATGGATGATGAATTTTTTTCAAAGAACTTCAAAATGAAGTCCTATTTTTTTACTCTTAAGGAATTTAGTTAGCCTAATCTATTTGAAATGAAGTGTTTGGGTTTTAAATGTCTCAAGAATATTCATATTTTTTGTTAATGATATGAGACATGTTCAACACAATAATAGTGTGTTGTTTGAAGTAAAACAAGACCATGATTTGTCTACATTCCTTCATTCTTATAGTTTGGCACACAAACAAACAATTGTTGGTTGGCACATTATACCTTGAAATAAACAGTAATATATGTTGAATTTCCACATGTATGACCATTAGATAATATTGAATCCTTTATTTTGTACATAGGTAAACATTAAAAATTAAACAAAGTAAAATAAAATTACAAAATAAGTGAAAAATAAATATTTTTTATTTTATTTTTATTTTTATTTCTTGTTTGGTTTGTTTGTTACACTGTGTCATAATATGCTTTCTTTTTATATTATGTTGATTACTCTAATTTGTGATTTTGAGCTTCTTATAATTTGGTTTTGTTTTCATCACATGTTGTGTTTCTTTATGTTGTGTTTTATTGTCACTTCTACTTTATTTCATTCATTTTTTCCTAATGCCAATAATCATTGATGAGCATTCCCTATTGTTACAAAGAAATGTGAACATGAGTTTTTGAATTACTTATCAATAATGTACCCACTTTCTTGATGAAGACTAGAAACAATTCAAATATGCTTTCTTCCCTCACTGTAGTGTTTGTAGATTTGACCTTGATTCACTAGTGTGAAGGCTCCTTCTCTAAATAGTGGATTTATTATCCTCCCCCTATTTTCTTTTGAGTGTACTTTCCCTGTGCGAGGCCCCTAAGGATTATTCTTTTCCGTCCATGATGACTTCATGTTCTCTTCCTTAATATTTCATACCTTGTCCTCATTCTTGCATCCCCTTTACCTTTTTAACTTTCCCCATTCTCAGTTTCATGATATCTAGAGAGTTGTATGAGTTCTAGTTTGCATGATGCAAACCACCTTATGGATTCACCTATGTTGATGCACATAAACAATTTAAAAAATTGGCTAGCCATCACAAGTATATCCCTATTGTCAACTCCATTTATAAGAGTGTGATATGACTTTTCCATCATGGCCCTCCTCCAAATGAAAAGGGTCTCCCTAATTATTTTTAAAGAGTGCACTGAAACAAGTGGGTTTGTCATGAAGAATTTTGTTCCTTGCCACCCCTTAGCATGGTCCATAAGTAAAAGTTATTTTGAGAACCTCTGTCAACCCGATTGTTATTCAAGTTCACACTTATATTATTAAAAATAACTTCTCCCCCTTTTCTCTAAGAAACAAAAAGAATAATATTTATTGGAAATCGAAATAATTCATGTTCTTTCCATTGAAGTTCCAATTCATAGAGGATTCCTACAATGATTATTTCATTGTTCTTTAATGAATTTTTAAAAATGTTATTATTAAACTACATTTGAATAGGCTCTAGGCCCTTTGGTCCTCCATCACACTATTCATTGTAATTAATATTGGCATGCATAACTGATTGAAATTTTTATATCATATGAAAATGTTCAAGTCAAAGTATTTTCCCCTACCAAAGTATAGAAGGGGGCTTACACCTATTAAGGTTTTCACCACTACAATATGAGCTCTGATGAGCCTCATAAATGGGTAATTATATGGGATCATTTTACCTCCTAACCTAGTCAAATGAACCATTCTCTTAGCTTATTGTATGATTTTCTCATTATATTTATGCTTATAGGGTGAGTTGAGTTAGTTATTATTCCATGTGGTCTAACATGTATTTAATGTATATTATTGATGGATTTCAATGGGAATACCCCTCATTTATTTCTCCCCACTTTGAATTTCCCTTCATTTAGCTCGGAGTACAAGCAGCCAAATCATGCACTAGAAGGCAGCCGAGCAAGTGGAAGATGATTGATAACTACCTCAAGTTTTGGGAGCCAAGCCTCCCTTATTTTAAGGAAGTTGTTGCTAGATTCAGAGGTATTAGTAGAGATGCCTAGGGCCTCACTAGGGTTGACTTTTTTTTCTTGTGTAAACTCTGCTCACATTTCAAGCTTACTATTTTATGACAGTTTTATGTAATCTTGCTATTTTTCCATAATGAAGATGGAATCCTTTTTGAGCTAGCACTGAGTTACCTCAGGGGGCTAAAGCTCTTGGGTTAGGGTCTAATCCAAGTAGCCAAACTTCTCTTTACTTGTATTTGTATGCTTTACTTCAATTTGTAGATTAGTTTGTTGTTAGATGTATTTCTCTTATGGTTAAGTATAGGCTGCTTTTGATGATTTAGTAGCTTAAGTCCATTTGTGTTTTCTGTTGTAGGTTAAGTAGTCATCAGAGAAGATTCAAAAGGCTAGAAACAGTG
>APFE031297494.1:15034-34641 GCA_000404065.3 Pinus taeda
AAGAGAGATCAAATCTATTGAGGTGCAAACCTTTTCCCAACTTTTGCACTTTAAAAGAAGTTTGCAATTAAACACATTTGATCCCTCTTGACCTTTGATAGATCTCTATTTAAGATGAATCTATAAGCAACAATAGATTCTAGTTCTTCATCCCATATGATAATCCACTCTTTAAAGAGTAGCTCATATGTATTCTCTTCTTACAATTTTGGTGTTTTGGATCTTTAATATATGCAGCATTAGAATTCTAAGTTTATGATCTATGGGCTTTAAAAGTCTCTTATTATTGTCTTACTTACAAATGAACTACTTTCCAATTTTGAATTAATATAACTACTTTGTAAATTTAATCTCGAAGTCATTTGCAATAAATGAGTTAATGAAATGTGTCACATTGTAGATTGGTTTTTCTATTTGGAAAAAGTTCACTAAAGCCATGCAAAACATAAAACAATTACTTTTCGCCTAGTTTTATTAGTGCATTAGTATTTATTGATTGTAAATTTAATCATTTTAATGTTAAAAATGGATTGCATAATAAAGGAAGGAGGAGTATCTTTGACAATAAAAAACAACAAGAAAAAAATGTCACCACCAACTTGAAATCAAAAGAAGATCAAGATTCACCAAATGGTACCATTGAAGATCCCTAAACAAGCTCCAAAAGAATT
Organism: Pinus taeda; assembly: GCA_000404065.3. Lineage (NCBI taxonomy): Eukaryota > Viridiplantae > Streptophyta > Pinopsida > Pinales > Pinaceae > Pinus > Pinus taeda. Next base: position 15,706 of record APFE031297494.1, read on the forward strand.
TCCTAAAATGATTCTTGATAACGTTTATGGTAAATTGAAGATCCTTGAAAAGGGCATATTTAGTTCCATAATTGTAATCTAAACCCATGAAGCTAATAATGTATTAATACACATTAAACTCCATAGTTTCAATCTTGGCCAATGAAGCTAATAAATCATTAAGTTAAAGCGAAGAAAATACCTTAAATAAAATTGCAAGAAAGAAAAAGAAGCAATAAGAGGGAGGTAGGGTACCCTCCTTACCAATGGAATTTTCATCTTAATAAGAAAACCATTACAATGCAACCGCTCAAACTAGTGATATCCCTTTCATGGAGTCATCCATGAACCCTTTTAGTAAATCACTCATTAAAAGTAACCAAGAGGCCTTTTAGTGTAAATATTTAATATATATTTGTAATAATAATTTTTAGAACACGATTGAGAAAATAACATTTAAAAAGTGAATTGAAGAGGATCTAAAGGGTTTATCAAAATGTTCAATCAAGTTAAAGTATTGGTGAATGAAAGTTTCCAAATCACATCTCATTTCGAATCAAGGGCCATTCCTAACAAACTTCCTTGATCTAATTGACAACCTCTATCACTTTACCTCAAATTGAACTTCATATGATGCTTAAACTAGTAATCTTGGAAAAGAACACATAGAGGCCATCATCCAAGGTAATACATGTTATCATCAAAACCCATGTATTACATTGTCTCTATCTAAATACGAGATTATTGTGAATTAGTTTTTTCATCATAGTTTTACTAAACATTAGTCAAGTTTCAAAATTTTGGTTCTTCCAACAAGCCAGCTCTTCTAATTTTGCTTACAATGTTGAGCTAATACCTTATAACTCTAATTCTAGTTTTGATAGTCACTTGTCCTTGTTTGTGGGACAAATGACCCCCTTTGTGTGCCAAATACCTAATCCTTGGGATTGTGGTATTGTGATATTATTATAAATAGTTAATCTTGGAAAATTGAAGAGTCATCTAGGTGAATAGGAATAGTCATATGATCTATGGGAAGATAAAATAAATAGTCATCTATGTGTATATATATTTTCTTCCTTTTAATAAAATTGCAATGCATGGAGCTATACATCTCTAACCTATTAGTAATATGAGAGCAAGGTTGATGTTTTTAGATAGCTTTGAGATCTTTATATTTTATCTATAGCATACTCCAAGGTTTCTCCATTTTTCCACAAGATCTGGAATCAAAATTATTATGTTGCAAATTCACACAAATTGTGATGGTATATGCCAAGCAATACCAACCACATCACGCCATTGCTTCGGAGAGGCATCATTGTTTCTATATGCCATGAGCATATTTGTAGATTCATTCACTAACAATGCTCAAAATCCTTAAACATAATCCCATTTTTCTCTAAAAATGGTTTTCATGCAACAAATATTATGCATCTATTAGAGATTATCGATTGTTGAAAACCATGGACCATTAGCATACATATTTTGAAAGAAAACCATATACTAGTGGTTGAGTTTTCTCAAAACAATTCACATTACACCATCAAGTCATTGACATTCTAGAGCATTTCATGACCATGGTCTAGGCAATCTCATTTGATTATTGAGTGTTAAGAAGAGAAAAAATTATTGATCCACTATTGCTAATGCTCAAGTCTACTATCATTGACCTAGCCTCCACTGAAGCCCTAAACTCCTCTTCTTCTTTATTATCAAACGTACAATCCAAATCCAAGTGCATCACATAATAACTCTTCATGTCCATATTAACCATCACTTAATCAAGTAGCACTACAAACACCATAATATTATATGTGGGGGTTTGGACTATATTTGAATTTTCCTTCAAAGCCACACAATGAAATCAAATATCCATATTTTAATTTCCTATCAGAGCTTTCAATTTGGTTTGGGTCTTCTCAATTTCCAAATAATCTAATGAGAAGAAAATGGAACGCCACCAATGATTAGGACCTTCCATTTGAGAGGATATAAGTGTTGAGAAACCAAGATGCTAGTAGATAATGATTGATTTAGCTTACTTGATAATTACTTGTGAATGTTTGTTGGTTTATTATTAAATTTATATTATCTTCATCAAGCAATTACCAAAACACGAAAATCACAATGATCCATATTTATGAAGGAACGAAATGAAATGTAGATATGAACAGAAACACAGAGATACAATGAAAACAAAACTTCAATTCATTAATTATAAAGTACTAAAAACTATTTACATGCAAAATGGAAATAAACTAGCTCAGGCTATGGTAGCTTATCTTTGAGAAGAGATGTGGAAGTTACATGCCTTCTGAATTGTGTTACAATGAGGCTTGAAGGGCTATTTATTATTGAGAAACAGTGGAAAACCCTAAACATCGAAAAACCTAACCCTAGGAGATGAAACACCAAAAGGTTGTCAACCTTGTTTGGGTAAATTGGTACATCAACTTCCTGGGTCGTAACTTTGACATACGATCTCCATTTGATGTGTACGATACCTCATTATAAATATCTATCTGACCACAACAACTTTCAATTAAAAACCCCTATTGTGGGCCACAATTTTTCCCGTTTTCCAAAAAAACGTTGTTTAGGGTTTGGAAACAGGTCCGGAAGTTTAGGACCCAAAAAACTACCAAAAATAGTAAATTGTGCTACAATTAAGGAAATCAAAAGAGACAATGCTAAGGTCCAAGTGGAATATGTGGGTGGCCACCAATATCCACCTGGATTATTCCCCCTCCTTAGGAAGCAATTGTCCCCATTGCATTGAGTGTCTCATGTGCCAATTGCCTATTGCGATGATCGATAAGACCCCGGACGCGATATTGTATATGTTGCAGTTTAATGTCCCCACGGGTTCGTGATATCGCTATTGCAACATTCCGCTTTGTTTACAAGACCATCTGCCATGATTTTACGCCGATTGAGAAATGTGATAGTCCCCGAATGCGATGCCACTATAGGTTACGATTTAATATCCCGTCGGGTCCATAATATTGCAATCGCAAATTACCCGTTTTCTATTCACAGACCATAAGAGCCCACAACACTTCCTGATTGCGATTTGCGATACTTATGACAAGTTATGGCCTACGACACAACCAAATTCTCACTTAGTTAGCAGATTTTCAAGCGAATTTGTGGGAATATGTCGGTTTTGGAGCAATTTGTGGAACAAATAGTGGGAGAACTAGGAGAATTCATGACTTCTTCAGTTATTTCCAAATGGGATGCAAAAAGAGGCTAGATAGCCATTTTTGAGTATTCTGAACTCGTTGAGACAGGTTTCAGAGGCATTTGAGCATTATAAACACAATTTTGTTATAATTTGAGCATAATAGAGAGGCCCAAGCATTGGAAGCTGGACCAAGGAGACGTAGCACAGGAGGGGTGAACTCCTCATCAAATCTATGTGTTATGTGTTCGAATTTGATGTTCTTTCTGATATTTTGTTGTTGTTCAGAATATGTTTTATGTTAAATTGTTTCTAGCATTTACATAAGAAACTCTCATGGGAATTAGTTAATTAAGCAAAAAAAAGTTGAATTCTTAAGCACTTAATAGGTAAATGATAAGTATCTTGGGTTTTATAATGAATGGGGAATTAGCATAGCATTACTAATTTTCTCCATTTTAGGTCAAGTTGGTATCAGAACATTAGTTTTTGCTTACTAGATTTTCTTTGTGAGGGAAGGATTTAATTGTTTGCAAGTTTATGTCATGCTTACAAGGTTAAAACTCAATAGAGGAGAAGGGAAGCTGGTTTAAATTCCTATAGTTGGCTCAAGTGGAAGAAGAGCAAGGTTTCCAAAGTCTTCTACACCAGTACATCCTCAAGTTGCAGACATTGCAATTGAGTTTTCAGAGACCATGTCTCATGAAGGAGAACTTACACACATGAAAGAGGATGAGAAGACTTTTAGAAAGGTTTTCTTTGATATGACAAAGATGGTGAAGTTCCTCTATGAAGAGAGGAATAGTAGGTTACAAGGAGAAAGTTTCAAACCTCCCAAAGGAGAAGGCTCTTCAGGAGGAGGTAATGAAAAAGGAGGCAATGGGAATGCAGACAAACCGCCACCCTCTCCACCATCTTCTTCATCTTCTACTTCACAAGAATCTTCACCCTCTTCCACTACGATAACCCATACTCATACTCATCATCATTCTGCAAAAGGAACTGGTAAATCACCTTTTCTAAAGCATGATGTTAAAATTCGATTGGCCTATGTACAATGGTGAAGTGAATACAAAGAAGCTGGATAATTCGATTCGTCCGTTGGAGGTGTATTGTAGAATTCAGAACCTTCGAGGATGATATCAAAATTCAATTGGCTTCATTGAGAATGGAGGGTGCAACACTCATTTGGTGGGAAGCAAGGACTCAAGACAAGATAAAAAAACATGGTAATATCTCTATTACTTGGTCCAATTTCATTGCCACTATAAAAAGACATTCTACCCTTTAGCCCATATGAAAAAAAACTATCATGAATTGGAAAAAGTTCATACATTTAAAAGGTCAAAATGAGGAAGAGTATACTCAAGAGTTTAGGATAAGATCTCTTATGCTAGGAGTAGACTTGCAGTCACAAGATACTTTGTTGAAATATATAGGAGGTTCGCATAGCTATCTTCGACATAATTTTGTTATGTTTAATCCTGCGAATATTGATGAGGTCTATGTTCAAGATACACACCTCGAAGCAAGAGGGACAGATTGTACAAGAACAAGGTAAGAAGAAGTCATTCCAGAGTGGTGAAAAATGGAAGAAATTAAAAGGGAAGCAGAAGAAAAATGCTTCTGTTAAGAAAGAAGGGGAGAAACCTGTGTGCAATAACTGTTCCAAAGAGGGCCATGATGAAGCGCATTGTTGGAAGCTTCATCCAAAATTACGACTGAAGAAATCTAACAATAAAGGAAAACAAAAGACAAACACTGTTGTACAACAAGGCTTGGGTTCTGACTTAGGTGATGAAGCAAAGATTGCAGCCATAGTCACTAAAGGAAAAGTCATGGAAAAAGCAAGCAAAGAGGAATCCATGGCAAGAACGAGCACAACAAATAACTCCAATAATGGTTCAAATGAGGAAAACATAATTGATTTGTTCCATATCAGAGTTATTTCCAAACACACCAAGATTGATACGCTGTTTGATAGTGGACCTCAGGAAAATTTAATTTTTACATACTTGGTCAAGAAGTTGAATCTGGAACCGTTCCTCATCATAAAGTGTATCTGTTGGGTTGGATAACCAAGGATGCAAATCTTTAGGTCACAAGGAAATGAATTTTCAGGTTTGCAATTAGTGCCAGTTTCATTGATGAAGTCGAATTAGATGTAGTGTCGTTGGATATTTTTGGAATTGTGTTCAGAAGTCCATATTTGTATGATAGGAAAGTTGTTTTCCATAGATTTGAGAACAAATATAATTTGTTCAAAGATGGAGTGGATTATATTGTGAGAGCTCACTGCAAAAATCTTATTCTAACTTTGGCAAGCACAGGGTGCCTTATGATCAAGTAGAAGAATGACACGGAGCATGAATCCTTTGTCATGAATGCAGGCTGTGACGTGAAGTTGAAAGTTGAATTGGTTGATGTGGTCAATCAATATGGAGACATGTTTCAAGAACCAAAGGGATTTCCACCAAAAAGGGGAATTCAGCACGAAATTCAGCTACAAAAAGACTGTCCACTCCCAAATATCGGTATGTATTGAATGTCAATTCTGGAAAGTTTATAAATTAAAAAACAAGTCCAGGAATTGTTAGATGAAGGTGTAATTCGTCCCTCTACTTTGCCATGTGGTTCACCAATTGTTTTGGGACCCAAGAAAGATGGAACATGGCGCATGTTTGTTGATTATCGAGCTTTGAATAAAATTACCCTAAAGAATTGATACCCACTGCCCAGAATAGATGATTTTCTAGATCAGTTGAAGAATACAAAATATTTCACTAAATTAGACTTGAGAAGTGGATATCATCAAGTTAGAATAGTTGAGGAGGATATTTGGAAGACTTTTGTTAAAACCAAACAGGGATTGTTTGAGTGGTTGGTTATGCTTTTCAGACTTTGCAACCCTCCAACTACATTCATGAGGGTTATGACTGATGTCTAAGATCCTTTCTTGATGAGTTTGTAATTGTTTATTTAGATGATATTTTGATATTCATCAAATCACGAGAAGAGCATGTCAAGCATGTGAGGAAAGTGTTGGATGTCTTGAAAAGGGAACAGTTATTTATGAAGATGTCTAAATGTGAATTCGGGAAAACTTCCTTAGTGAATTTGGGCCATATAGTTGGAGGAGGTGAGTTGAAGATTGACCCCTCTAAAGTTTTGGTCATTGTGAATTGGCCACTACCCAAATCAGTCACAGAAGTAAGGAGTTTTCTGGGAGTAATGTAGTATTGGAGGAAGTTAATTGCCAGTTTCTCTTCCATAGCAGCTCCACTACATACTTTGACCAGCGTGAAGGCTGTCTTCCAGTGCGGAGGCAAACAAAAAAAAGCATTTGATGTTTTAAAACAAAAGATCAGTTCAACCCCAGTTTTAGCATTGCTATACTTTAAACAACCCTTTGAAATACAAACAAATGCAAGTGACTACGTCGTGGGTGCAATTATTTTACAACATGGTAAGCCCATTTCATTTCATTCTGAAATTTTTAGTGGTGTTGTTATTAATTATCCTACATATGACAAATAACTTTATGCATTGGTGGGAAATTCTAGAGTTTTTTTTTGGAAAACCCTCGTGAGCTCTGGGGATGAAGACGAATCGCTCTGACAGAAAACGCTAGGGTTTGGAGGGTGCTGGCGCTTCAGAAGATTCGTTTCAGGATCATCGACGGTCAGGGAACGCGCAGGAACCCTCATACGGATTGGGGCGGGTTCTGCCCAGAGGAAAACAGGACAGTGAAGCTCAGATAGTTCGAGTAGCTCCCGACGGACCACATGGAAGGTACCACGGGGAGGGGAGAGATCCCCTCCTTTAAAAATGTAGTGGCAGGGGAATCCAGCGGGGGTAGCAGAACAAACCCACAGAAGGACAGCGCTAAAGATATTCCAGTATTAGGCAATCAATGGCAAGCTAAAATGGGAAGATGTCTTCCAAGGGCCCAGAAACGACCCAGGTATGTGATTCCAAACAACACACTGGAAGATTATCGAAGTTACATGAAAGACCATGCTTTAATCTGTAAATTCATAGGGTTTTGGCCAACGGAGAGGGATCTAGTTAAATGGATCCAACTGAGATGGAAACCCAAAGGACATATAGATCTGAAATTGGGAGCCAAGGGTTTCTTTACTGTCATTTTCATGAACTTAGAGGACAAGGAAAGAATCTTCGAAGAGGGACCGTACTTCATGAATAATGCAGGCTTATTCATGAGACATTGGGAGGAAAGGTACAATCCGGATGCAGAAAAATTGCTTGCTGCTCCTGTTTGGGTTAGATTGTTCGGATTACCTTCAGAGTTCTGGAAACCTGACATTCTAGAAGGAATTGGCAACTCCATAGGGGCCTTTGTCAAAGTTGCTGAATCAACAAAAAGGGGCAAGTTCACCTCGTACGCAAGGATATGCGTATATATGAATATAGCAGAACCTTTGCCAGAATTTGTGGAAGTCGAATACCATGATGAACTCTGGCAGCAACCTGTAGATTACGAGCACATTCCTTTTAGGTGCTGGAAATGCCACGAGTATGGTGACCTATACAGAGAATGTCCTCAGAATAGAGAAGGCGAGCTTAAGAGAAGATTCGAAGAAGAACAAATGAAAGCAACGACAACTGAAACAGAAGAGGGGGTTTAAGGAAGTCAATAGGAGACAAAAGACACGACCCGAGGGACAGAAAGAGCTAACAAAAGGGAAAAACATCTCTGTGGAAAATCTAAATAAGTACCAAGCCTTGCAAGACGAGGAAGAGGAAGCTGAGGAAGATAAACAGGAAGATCCGGTGGGGGAGACTGTCCTGATGGATACCACATCGGAAGCCCTAGGCAAACACAACAGCCAAACAAAAGAAAACGAAGTTGAAATGGGAGAGTACCAGGATAAACCAGAAGAGCCCCCCAGAAAAGGGTCAGACAAACAGAAAGAGATTGGAACAGAAGAAGAATGGCTAATTAAGAAAATCCTGCAAGAATGGCGCCATTTAGATGAGAGATTCATACCTGAAATCCAAAAACAACAGTATAAGGAGGCCTATCAAAAGTTTAAGGAAAAAAAAGGGGGAATGGCGGAGATAGGACCGGAACTTTCAGAAGCGTCAGGGTCCCAGACAGTAGGATTGGATGGACATGGCAAAGGAGAAAGAAAAAGAGGGAGGAAACCCATGTATGAGACCATTCAAACAGTAGGGGAAACCCTGGTAAATTCTGGAAAGGTAATACCTCTGTCAGAGGTATTCCACCCCCCCCAAAAAAAGTTGTAAATGATCATCACAAGCTGGAATATCAGGGGCCTCAACAGTAAAGGAAAGCAGAGGTACCTAAAGGAGAGGTAGAAGAAAGATAAGCCGAGTATAATGATAATTCAAGAAACTAAAATGAACCAACAGCAGATACAGGAAATTTTGGATAAATCAAAATCAAAATTTGAAGTTATGGCCCAGGACGCGGAGGGGTCAGCAAGTGGCTTGGCGATACTTTGGAACCCAGAGGAGGTCACTTTTGAAAATTGGATCAGGTTACCCAGGATCCTGTCTGGAGTATGCAGGATAGCAGGAACGAAAGAGAGAATACTCATATCCGGAGTGTATGGACCTCATCTCCCCAGGGATCAAAAAAATTTCTTGAGGAATATCCAGGCAGTAAGCAAACTAATCTCAGAGGATGTATGGATAATAGGCGGCGATTTCAATTTAATCAGGGACCTAGGCGAGAAGCGTGGAGGTATTCGGAGGCAGGACCCAAGCATGGATGATTTCAATGATCTCATAACAAATCTAAGACTAGTAGACACCCCAACCACAAATGGGGTGTTTACCTGGAATAATCGACGGGGTGGCAGGAATCAGATTGCGTCAAAGCTGGATAGATTCCTCCTATCAGAGCAAGTTCTAAATAAAGATGTCTTCATAGAGGCCAGAATCCTCCCAGGATGAGGATCTGATCACTGGCCGATTTGTCTGGAAATTGACATAAAGAAAACCAATATCAAGAAACCTTTCCGCTTTGAATCCTTCTGGCTCAGAAATCCGGATTTCCTGAATAAATTAGAAGACTGGTGGAGCCGAAGTCAAGTCAGAGGTCAGTGTAAAATGCATACATTCCAATTAAGGCTCAAAGAGCTGAAGCAAAAAATTAGAAAATGGAATAAGGAGGACTTCGGGAATATTTTTGAGGAAAAGCTAAAACTGGAAAGGGCAATGGAGGAGGTACAGCAACAAAATATCCTGGAAGGAAGAAATGACGAAAGATGTAAGGAGGAGAGCAGACTAATAAGCCAGCTAGAGGAGAGGAGAAAGCAGGAGGAGATCCTATGGAAGCAGAAGTCTAGAGTAAATTGGCTACGGGAAGGAGAGAGGAACACTAAATTCTTCCGTCAAGCAATGATCCAGCACAGGCAAAGAAATCGGATCTTCTCAATTAAAAATGAAGCCGGAGAGAAAATCATAGAACAGGAAGAATAGCGCAAGTTCTAAGTGACTATCATAAGGGGATCCTCTCTAAATCCCAGGGTGACAGAGGGGCAGCAATCAATCAAATCTATAAGGAAATCCCAAAAATGATCACAGAGGAGCAGAACAGAGGACTCATGAGCACAGTAACACTAGCAGAATTCGAGGAGGTCATTATGAACATGAAAAAAGGAAAAGCACCGGGACCGGATGGATTCACGGCTGAATTCTATCAAGCTGGGTGGCAATTTCTAGGTCAGGATATACTGGAGGTGGTTGAAGAATCACGGGTAAAGAACAGAATGTGGTCAGGTATGAATGCTACCTTCTTAACCTTAATTCCTAAATCCAATAACTCTGAGGAAGCTCAAGGTTTTCGCCCCATTGCTCTATGCAATGTTATTTATAAAATAATTGCAACTTTGATAGCAAAAAGATTGAAACCACTCCTTCCAAGCATTATCTCCCCTGAACAAACGAGATTCGTGGAAGGAAGGCAAATTCTTGATGGTTTAGTGGTGGCCCAAGAAATGATACACTCACTCAATCAACAGAAGAGGAAAGGAATGATGATCAAGTTGGATCTCTCAAAGGCGTATGATCGATTGAATTGGAAATATCTTTGTGCAGTTTTGGAAGCATACGGTTTTGCAAAGCGTTGGATAGAATGGATTTTCAGCATGATTTCCACCCCCTTTTTCTCAATCCTGGTCAATGGTAATCCGTCAAAACCCTTCAATGCCTCTAGGGGGATCAGGCAAGGTGACCCATTATCACCCTTTCTCTTTATCTTAGCAGCAGATGGCCTTGGCCGAATTATCAAAAGAGAAACTAGGAGAAATAAGCTTAGAGGCTTAAAGCTTTGGGGAAACAATTTAACCATCACACATCAACAATTTGTTGATGATATTATGCTCTTCGGAGAAGTCAGCCTCAGGGAAGTCAAAATAATCAAGGAAGTTTTGGAGACTTTCTCGGAAGCGTCTGGAATGGAGATTAATAAGGAGAAATCGTGTACCTTCATTTTCAATACTCCGGAGGCAATAAAGGCCCACCTCACAAGAATCCTGGGATTTAAACAAGGAGATCTCCCCACTAAGTACCTAGGTAATCAACTGGACATCCACCCAACACGCATGAAGAACTGGCAGGAGGTTATCGACAAAATTAAAAAACGGCTTTCAAACTGGGCGTTCCGGTCTTTGAACATTGCTAGCCGCATAGTTCTTCTAAAGGCGGTTCTCCAATCAATTCCAGTTTATTCTCTTTCGATCAGAGCAGCTTCGAAAGGTGTTTGTGCAAAATTGAGAGATATTTTTGGAAAGTTTATATGGGGAGGTCCAACTCAACAGAGAAAATGGGCCCTCGTTGCTTGGACAAAACTGATCAAAAGGAAGGATGAAGGAGGTTTGGGGTTGAGAGATCCTGAAGCTCTGAATAAGGTTCTAGGGGCCAAATTATGGTGGAGGTGGCTGCAAGGAGGGACAGATGTATCGAAGAAGATATGGGACTACAAATACAATATGCCGGAACAAGTAGAGGAAAAACTGAAAATCCAGAATCCCCCCCAAGGTTCATCAATTTGGAACTTGGCAAGCTAGAACAGAGAATTAATTAAGCAGTATGCCTTCTGGGAGATCCGGGGGGGAGAGAAAGCTGCATTCTGGGAAGATGGATGGCAGCAAAAACGAAAGATGAACGAAATACAAATCCTTCAAACCCTTCAGCAGAAAGCACAAAGGCTAGGGATGGCTAAAGTAAAGGACTATTGGATGGAAGAAGAGGGCAGCGAAATATGGAGAAAATGGAAAAAACCAGGTGAATGGACCGAGAACACAAGTAGAGAAATAGAAGAAGGCTACCTGAGAGAGATGGAACTCAGAAAAATTAGAAACAGGACTGGTGAGGATATCCTAAGATGGGGCCAAACAATGAGAGGATCATTTACAGTAAAGGAAGCCTACTTCCTGAGTACAAGACAAAATCAGGATGCAGAAGAGCAAGATTGGAAAAAGTTATGGGAAAGAAAATGGTGGCCAAAAGTCACAATATTTACCTGGTTGGTCCGAAAAGGAAAGATTTTAACCTGGGATAGAATCATCAAGAGGGGTTTTCAGGGGCCATCAAGATGCAGCTTATGTAACGGAGAAGCAGAGAACCAAGAACATCTTCTAAATAGGTGCTCTTTCGCAGAACACATTTGGGAAAAGATCAGAGGGCTATTTGGTAAAAAAATGAGGGACCAAACAAACATCAGTCTGACCATAAGACAATGGGGAACAGGGCAATTCCAAAGCAAAGTGATCAGAAGAATATGGAGTTTGGCCGTTGGTTTTGCAATCTGGTTTATATGGAAGGAACGCAATAAAAGAATCTTCAGGGGACAAAACAACAAGCCAGAAAAGGTTTGGGAAGAGATAAGTAAAGCAATCAGAGAAACAGTGCTGTCAGAAAAATGGGACGAGGAAGATTGGAAGATGGACCAATGGGAAGGGAGAATAGCCTCACTGCTAAATCTAGAATTTAAGTTGATATACCCAAGGAAAGAGAGACAAAGCAATCCTCAGGTCCGAAGCCCAAATCGTTTCTGCCTCCCCGCTCTCCATTCCATTAAACTCAATTTTGATGGAGCCTCGAAGGGTAACCCAGGCTCGACAGGTCTTGGTGGTCTCTTTCGCGATGGCGAAGGAAAAACCAGGTGGGTGTTCGCTGAGTGGGTCGGAGAAATGACGAACAATGAAGCGGAACTTTGGGCCGTGCATGAAGGTTTAAGGATAGCGGTTCGAAATAGATACCGGAACCTGGAAATAGAAGGGGATTCGCAGATCGCGATTGAGATGCTGCGGAAACTCAAGAATGGGAAGAGATGGGATAAATTCGCCAAAAGTTGGAGGACAGCAGCCATCATAAAAGACATTGAGGAAATGCTAAACAAGATCGAATATAAAACCATTAAACATGTCCGCCGGGATGGGAACAAGGCGGCGGACTTCCTTGCGAATTGGGGTAGTAAGGAAGCAGGTAGCAAACTGGATAGAAGTTGGACATCCCTGGAGAGGGATCACAGATGGGAAGGGCTCAAAACTATTTTAAACCTTGATCATGAGGAAGCAACAAAGAGTTACTCTGAAGGAAACTGAGCGCCCGATCGGGCTGGATGACATGGCATGGAGTAACGTGAAGTCCTGGCGGCGCACGATCGAAGGTTTAATGAAGATTGAATGAGGTAGGAATAATGCAGGCAGGTGGAGCGGTTGGCAGGGAGAACAGGCCGATCAGGGGCTCAGTAATGCAGGTGATCTGAGCAGCGGATGGGACGGTAGGACGGCGAGCAGGCTGCACCATTATGTGATGGGCCGTGAGAGCAGATACAGCCATTACCTTGGTAATGATTCAACCAGGACGCGAGTTGTTAAAACTGGGAGTAAGAGAGGGATAATTGTTTGCGAGGATTGCCAAACTTTTGTCTGCTGCGACCTAGTGCGCTGGGGGACTGGGTTAATTCGAGGTGAGGACGGCTTAATTTCGGTAGGCAGTTACCTGGTGCGCTGGTGGGTTGGGTTAGCTATCGTGAGGAAGGCGTGAGGCGGAAGTTGCAGCAGAAGCAGGACAATGGAAGGAGAAGGTAGCGGAAGCGGGAGGAGGTGGCTGCGAAGCGGGGGGCAGGAGGTCCATCATAAAATTCCAGCGGACTTGCAGGGCAAGCGGAAGGTAGATGCAGAGGGGAAACCGCGTGTACAGTTTGTGGAGATTTCTGAAGAGGAAAATGAGGAGCAGCAGGACATCCAGGGGGAGGAGGTCTGGAGGAATCGCTGGAAACGCCTGCCGGGTGAGGAAAGCGAGGATACTGAGATTGAGAGGGACCGTGCCGGTGGCAGGAGCGGAGGAGGCTTGCGAGGCAGAGGGAGAAGGGGTCGAGGCCGAAGGGGCCGAGGAGGCCGTCAGCGAAAGGATGTGGCGGAGGGAAGAAGCCGGAGGGGACGTCAGTGCAGCCCTCTCCAGGAGCCGGAAGATGAACCAACGACGGGCGACGACTCCAGGCGGACCAGACAGACCATCAGCGACAGGATTCGAACTGCGAAGAAGGAATACAGAGAAAATTCAAATCCAAAAGTCAGAAAAATAATGGAGCATTGGGAGGAGGACGCTATACAGGCTCAGTCAGAAGAGGAAATGGAAGATTGGGCTGCCATTATGCCTGACCCTGGCCATACCAGGGGCAGAATGACCCTCTATAAACAATCCCTCCATTTATATTGGGTCATGAAGCGTCTTATGGAAAAAGCCTTAGAGCAGGTTGCCATGGAGATGGCAGAAATGGTTCAAAGCCTCCCCAATGTGAAAAAGGAGCTAAAGGACATAGTTATCACCATGCTCCTGCAAGAAAAAAGATTGGAGGATCTGCAGAACCAGCTCGTGGCAAGTGGAGTTTTGGTAAAGCAGGAGAAAGGCCAGCAAGCTGAACCAGACAAGTAGCGCTCAAAGGCATGTTCCTGGTTTTTCTGGAAACTCTTGGTTTTTGTTTTCGTTTGGCATGTGATATATGGCTGTCTTTATATGTAGGAAGAACTTAGTAGCTTATAGTATGGTTATAGCTATAGAAATCGATCTGGAAAACTGGTTTGAAAAGGTGGTAAACACTCAATTTTGTTTTAATTTGCCAATTTTGGATGGTCAAGAGTCCTGGTTTCCCTTCGGGGCGGGATGAGACCATGATGTAACTGCTGTATATATTTTGTTAATAGTAATGGACATACTCAGATTACAAAAAAAAACTTTATGCATTGGTGCAAAGTGCGAAGAAATGGGAGCATTACTTGATGGGACAAGAAACCATTATTCACACCGATCATCAACCGTTGCAATATCTGCAATCTCAAACAAAATTGCAGTAATCAAGGCACCTTCGTTGGATGGGATTCTTACAACAATTCCACTTGGTAATCAGGTACAAGAAAGGTATTTATAATAGAGTTGCTGATATGATTTCTAGACCGATTGTTAATGCAACCCTTTTACTCAAGAATCATTCTATTTTGCCTGAAAGTTACGTTGAGAAATATGCACATGATGCTGACTTTCAAGAGGTATATTTAAACTTGATTCAAGGCCACCAAGTTTAGGAATGAGACTACCATGTTCATGATAATTTGTTGTATCATTTGGGAAAACTTTGTGTTCCACAGGGAGAGAGAGTAAATGTCACAAGGGAAGCAAACACTTCTCTTATTGCTAGACATTTCAGTGTAAGTAAAATAGTGGCAATTTTTTAGGGGTCTTTTTACTAGCTTCGTATGCTTGAAAGTGTGTCATACTTTGTCAGAGGTTGTTCATTGTGTGCAGTGAGTAAACCTAGTAATAGGAACCTAGGACCGTACACACCACTTCCAGTACCTTCACGTCCATGGGAGAGTGTTTTTATGGATTTTGTAGGAGGTATTCCTTTGTCAAAGAAAGTTCATGATTATTTGTATGTAGTTGTGGATAGGTTTAGCAAGATGTGCATATTAATGCCTTGTAAAAAGAAATTACAGCTGAACAAACAACTCAAAATTTCTTTCAAAATGTATGGGTTCATTTTGGATTACCTACTTCTATTGTAATTGATCGTGATTCTTGATTTGTTGGGAAATTTTGGTAAAGTTTATGGAACTTGATGGACACCAAGTTGAAGAAAAGTACAACCTTCCATCTACAAACAGATGATCAAACTGAAGTGGTTAACAGGATAGTTATTCATTTGCTAAGAGGATATTGTAGAAAACATCCTAAGTTGTGGGATGAACAGTTGCATTATATTCAAGATTCTTACAGCCGAGCAAAACACTCTTCTACTCTAACTTTGCCTTTTGAGGCATGTCTTGGTTATTTGCCTAAATCACCTTTGGATTTCATCTTTGAAAAATATGTAGTTATAAATGGACATAGCAGCATAGACAAAGCAAATAAATTCATTGAGCAAATTCAGTTGATTCACCAAATAGTTCAAGAACAACTAGAAAAGAGTCAAGGCAAGTATAAGGCAAGTTATGATAAGCATTATGTGGATCATTAGTTTCAAGTAGGTGATGAAGTTTGACTATGCGTAGCAAGGAAAGGCTTCAAGGTGAAGGTAAAAAATTGAAACCAGTCGATTATGGTATATTTGAAATTCTGGAAAAGATTGGTAATAATGCTTTCAAGCTAGATTTGCCTTCATATATGCAAATTTATTCCATTGTTAATGTTGAAAATGTGATATTAATTTGAGATTGTATGAGCCTCCTTTGAGTGAAGATCAAGGAGTAAGTGTACAAATTCCGTCAATTGAAGACTTTTCTCCAGAATTTCTTGATGAGCTTCAGCAAGACACCATACTTGACAGAAAAACGAGGTCATCAAAGAGGGGAAATTTTGATTATCTTCGAGTGGGTCTCAAAGGTACAAATCCATCAAAGGTCAAATGGATTGAAGAGGGGAAGGTGAGGGAAAAGTACCCTCATTTGTTCAATAATTGAATATAATCTTTTGGGGTCCAAAAGGCTTCCAATGGGGAGGAGTGATCAGGTCCTCAAGTTTATGCTAAAAAATCAAAGTGTCAAAATTTTGTTAAACTTAACTTTAGATTTAAGAGCTTGTCATTCTGAATTCAACGGTGTGAATGACACTCAAATCCGAGCTCATATGCAGAAGTTAGAGTAGGTCAAAGTTCAGGTTTGACTTGGACACGAGGCAGCATTGGATGACATGGCAAATGTCCTAGCGAATGGGGAAGCGCCAAGTGGCAGGTTGCCATTGGTTCCCACATATTGCATATCGGGGAAAAACAGTGGATTCAAGTTAAGAATCGAGCCCCGGCAAGTTGGGTTGCAATTTGCGATAATCACAAATCGCAACCCAACCTGTCGGGGCCCAATTCTTAACTTGCATCCACTGTTTTCCCCCGATATGCGATATGCGGGACCCATTGGCAGCCTACCACTTAGTGCTTCCCTCGATTTGTGATCACAATCGCATATTGTACCAAAACCCCGCTGATATTTTTTTTACCATCAATAAAGTTTTGATTGTGATAGACTAGCGAGGTGTGATACTTTTATGTGTTGCAGTTTAATGTCCTGGCGGGTCCGCCATATCGCCGATTATGCTCCTGCGCCAATTGCTGATTGCGATGAGCGAGAAGACCCCAGACGTGATATTTTATATGTTGCAGTTAAATGTCCTGGCAGGTCCATGATATCGCTATCACAACATTCCGCTTTGTTTACAAGACCATCCATTGGGATTTTATGCCGATAGCGAAATGTGATAATCCCTGGAAGTGATGCCACTATGGGTTGTGATTTAAGATCTCGTTGGGTTCGCAATATCGCAATCGCAAATCGTCCATTTTCTATTCACAAACCATAAGACCCCGTAGCACTTTTCGATTACGATTTGCGATACGACCGACAGGTTATGGCCCGCAGCGTGACCAAATTCTCACCGAGTTAGCGGATTTTGGAGCGAATTTGTGGGATTATGTCGGTTTTTGAACAATTTGTGGAAAAAATAGTGGGAGAACTAGGAGAAGTTATAACTTCTTCAGTTCTTATCCAAATGGAATGAAAAAAGAGGCTAAATAACAATTTTTTAGTATTATGAACTCATTGAGATAGGTTTCAGAGGCATTTGAGCATTGCAAACACACTTTTTTTGTAATTTGAGCATTATAGAGAGGCCCAAGCATTGAAGGCTGGACCAAGGAGACATAGTCGAGAAGGGGTGAACTCCTCATCAAATCTTTGTGTTGTGTGTTGCAATTTGATGTTCTTTGTTGATATTTTGTTGTTGTTCAGTAGATATGTTTTATGCTAAATTGTTTCTAACATTTACATAAGAAAATCTCATGGGAGTCAGTTAATTAAGCAAAACATATTGAATCCTTAAGCACTTGATAAGTAAATGATAAGTATTTTGGGTTTTATTCTGAAAGGGAAATTAGCACAACATTACTAATCTGCTCCATTTCAAATCATGGCTTCTCATGGTCCATATTAAAGCTTCACCTCTTCATTAGATGGTATTAAATTATAATTATAATTGTTTCGAGTATTTTGTCCATTTACATTTACATGCCTTTATAAAAATAATAATATAATTAATCCAATTACAACATTAATAAAATTAAATATTAAGATACTATAGTGAAGCTACTAAATTATTCTACAAACCAATTATTGTAATTGGTTTATAAAAATATTATATTGTAATTGGTTAAATAAAAATATTAACAAATAATAGTAGAAAAAAAAATAACATAAAAATTATAATAAAATATTTAATATAAAAAAACTAAAAATATAAATTACTATATTTTCATTTAATAGTATTTATATGTTAATTCTCCGAAATGAAACAAGTTTATAAAGTACCTATTATCTTTAAAATAGTATCACGGATATTATTTAATTGCTACTTCATATCATTTTGAAATGTTCTTCAAACACTAAGAAAAATGGATAATTAAAGTTTATAATATATATTTATAATAGATATTAGTTTGCATATTAATATTAAAATGTCTTCAAACATTAAGAAAAATGGATAATAAAGTTTATAATATATATTTATGATAGATATTAGTTTGCATATTAATATTAAAAATTACAATATATAAAGTAATGGTAAATATTGCAAGTTTATAAAGTACCTACCGTGTTAAATAGTATATGGATTTGGATATCATATAACTGCTATACAATATTATTTTGAAATATCTTAAAAACTAAGAAGAATGCATAATAAAGTTTATAATAGATATTAGTTTGCATATTAATATTAAAAATTACAGCTAAACATGCATTTAAATAAATATTTTAATATTGATTAAAATATTGAAATTATTATTTTTAAATATATTTATATGACATAGAATAGAAAATCACAGGGTGTTTCGTTACGATAATTCTTAGTGAAAATGAAATTGGTTCCAAATTCCGCGGGCAAAATTTTAGTCATGGTAATGGTTGGTGTGGCCTTGGTCAAGTGCGATCCTTAGGTGACTTTGACATCTTAGATCCCCTTGGGTTACGATTGATGATGATGATGATGATGATGGTGGTTAACGTCCACTGAGACCAAATTGGTCTATCGAAACTATACTTTCTTAATTTCTAATTGTCTGGCTCCTTGTCTTTCTTGGCGAGATTGGTGATGTAGCTTTCTTTTTCTTCTCTACAGTCTTCCAACTTTCTTTATCTTGCATCTCCTTGATCTCTTCTGGTTCTTGGGACATTGGTGTCTTAGCTTCGCGATCTATTGTGTTCGTCCTTTTGGAGATAGTCAGAGAA
>APFE031297503.1:0-31516 GCA_000404065.3 Pinus taeda
TGTGCCCGATAGAAGCCCACTATTGTTATTATTGTGCCCTTACATTATTATTGTTATGTAGGCTCTGATTATGTTATGACCCCTTAGACTCCTATATATAGAGAGGAGGTCGTTTCATTTGAATCATCCAAGAATTGTTCATTTATGTAATGTAAAGGAGGTTGCCCCCTCGAAGAGGCTGAATTCTAAGGCGTTGATCTATCTTTTCTATCTTTTCTTGAGCTGGTTTCATAACACATAGGCAGAGCACCCACTTGAACTATATGCCCTTCAAGCACTAAGCCACTAACGAAACTACTAGTATGGGAACCTCGTCTACACGACAGTTTCTTATCACTTTGCCCGCCAAAATTTGGGTGGCCACCTTCACTGTGGGGTCAGTAATACTATAAATAGAATACCCACATGTTTTCTTGACAAGTTTGAACTTGTCCTTCATCTTCTCGGTGAGGTCGTGCTTACCCCTCTTTCCACCAAATGCCTTCGCTAGATTCAGTCTAGAGTGTGGTAACAATGTAATTCTATGGATCAGCATATCCGTGATTGGTATCAGCTCACTCAACCATAAGCACCCATCATGCACAAGGCACAAAAACTGCTTAATGGCTGTCAAGTTTATGGGCGCTCGGTGGTAGTGAGGCACCCATAGGAGGTTCAACAACCCTGCCTTATTTACCTTGCAAATCCATTCCACTAGCTCCAGCGCAGTGACACCAGACTCCTTGTAGAATACTCGCTTCATGAAGGTATCAGTAGCCAGGTGGGGAAACTGCTCAATGTCTCCCAAATCCCAATCTTCAAGTTTCATATGTGGGACACGCACCAATCACGGGCCTTCAAATGTGATTTTTTCTAGGAGCAGGGGTGTGTTCAGGAAGAACTATCCCTCATCTGGGTCCTTGGGAACCTTCGCCTTGCCTTGACGCGGAGGAATGTACTCTAGCAGCTTTGAAATAGGGTCTACCCCTCAATATCTATGTCTTCAGCGCCCTCCTCAGCCTCCAAGTCTACCACTTTTCCTTTCTCCTGCGCGGTTGCCTTTTCTTTCTGTTGCACCTATGTAGTTGTATGTTTCCTTGGTGACTCGCACACTAGTAGTGTCTTCTTCTATTTATCCTTATTTGGCTTGGGAACCTCTCTCGGTGGCGTAGGCTTCGGCCTAGGTGACCTCGATGCCTTAGGCACTGCTGCAGGAACCTCCATACTCATGAATTCAGGGGTAGCTCCCTTAGAGGCGACAGTGCCCCCAGTACCAGTGGTCTCAGCTAGGGAAGACATGATGATGTTAATGAGGTTCTGATCGGATTTAGGATACTACTCAGACACGAGGCTTGGAAACAATTTCTCAAAGGGATCATGCAATAGACAACAAGACTTAAAAATTCTTAATATTCAAAGTGTTTCTCACTGGATGACTAGCTGTAATTTATAGGCAAATTAGAATTCAAATTCGACCGTTCCCCCCAAAAATCTGTTCATAAATGCAAGATTGGCAGCATATTTCCAAATATTTCACACTTGATTTCAGCCTTAAATGCCTTAAATGCCAGCCACCTGCTCCTCTGGACCGTCTTCTGGTAGTCAAATCATGAACAATAATGGTCACTTTCTCACTATGTTGCGTGGTCTCTTCTCCTGTAGCGTAACTACCTTTGTGATGTTCCTAGTATTGTGACATCCTTTTGTTCCACGTTGACCCCTCGTTGCGCAACTCTATAACCCAGGTAGTGTAGTTTATAGTCCCGCGCCTCCTTGCAGCTGCCTAGACTGCTAAGATTGTGCTACCATCATATAGTCATCTGGCTAGATCCCCGGTGTATGGCTTCAATAGACTTCCATTTACCTTTCCCAGAAATGGATCTTCATTCAATTTCACAAGTTGAACTTCTCCACCATCAGTAATATCCTTGATAACATACGGCCCCATCCAATGCATCTGAAATTTTCCTAGAAACTTATCAAACTTGCTATCATATAATAAAATTGAATCATTTACCTTGAAGGTGCGTAGTTTGATGTGCATATCATGCCATGCTTTTCTGTGCTCCTTCTAAACTTGTTAATGGAATCCAGCCAAGCATCTATCTTCCTCCATCTCTGTCAGCTACGCGAGCTACTCTTCTAAGGCTTTGTGGTCCACCATTCTTGTGAATGCCACTATGCGTATACTAGGCACAATGTATTCCATCGACATCATAGATTCTACACCATAGACCAATCTAAAAGGTGTCTATCCAGTCATCTTCTTACAAATAGTTCTATATGCCCATAACACTGCACGTAAGCACATGTATGAATTATTCCTCTGCGCATTGTAAAATTTTGTCAGCGCATTTTCCAATATCTTAGTAAACGATTCCACCATCCCATTGGCTTGAGGATGATATGGTGTGTTCTTCTAATGATAAACTTGGAACTCCCCCGTCAACGCGCTGATTTTTTCATTAAGGAAGTGAGTACTATGATCACTCATCAAAACCTTCAGGCAACCAAACTTAGTCAACACATACTCAAATAGGAAATTTTCTTCTGTTGCCCCTGTACAATCCTTCACAGGCTGCGCCTCTGCCCATTTGGTCAAATACTCAGTCGTGGTGATGATATACCACGCACCTATCTTCTTTCCTGGAGGTTGAATCAGCCCTACAAAATCAATCACCCATTTCTCAAATGGTTGCAATGATACCTACGGATTCAAAGGTAGCTCATCCCTCTGTGATGGCCTTCCCGTCCTCTGAAATGCATTGCACGCCCTACAATATGCTTTGGAATCCTTATGCAAGGTTGGCCACCACAACCCAGCACGTAAAATATCTTGCATTGTTTCTTTTCCTACATAATGGCCTCCCACAACCCCTCCATGAGCTTCATCTAGGATACTACTTCATTCAAAATCATGCACATAGCGTCGCAATATCTCATCTGATCCCATCTTATACAAGTGACCTGCAATAACAGAGAAGTCTATCGCGCGCACCACTAATTCCTTCTTCTGATGACTAGTGTACCCCTCTAGAGCCATTCCCATAGTCAGCAAGTGGATGATTTCTACAAAAATGATTGTCTACCACACGCACTGCAAAGATATGTGCGTTAGGAAACCCCTCCTCCAAATTAGTACGCTCCTCTCCTATTTCAATGCATGACAGATGATCTGATCCTGCATTCAATCGCCCTGGCTTCATAATGACTTCAAAATTATACTCCTGAAACAACATTAGCCATCTGAATATTCCCCCCCCCCAAACAAAGGCTTGTTGACCAGGTAGTTTAATGCAGAATGGTATGTGTACATCTTAAAATGTCCACCTAGCGAGTAATTTCTAAACTTCTGGATCGCATACACCATATCCAACCCTTCATGCTCTATCATTGAATCGTTCTTTTTAGCCTTCGACAACTTCGAGCTCGCGAATGTTATCGAGTGATCCAATTCTCCTTCACCGGCCTGTGTTAGTACTGATCCTAGTGCAATACATGACGCATCCACATGAACATGATGCTTGAGCTGAAGGATGATATGTTCATCCATGGATCTGATTGATGAATGCTTGGTTCTACTACATCTAGGTTTATCTCCATCTCAGTTCATGAGATATGCCTAGCAAATGAGATCAAGCTCATTCAATCGAGCCAAAAAGCATACTCTGCTAACTATCAATCAATATTTACATCATTCAATCAAGGAAAGGTACCAGAGGGTTCTATATCAATCCAAAATTTCTTCTTCCAATCTGGGAAGACTAAGATCGACGTGGTGACCATCTTTTCTTTTAACACATCCAGGCTTCGCTGACATTCCTCACTCCAACAGAATGTAGCATCCTTCTTCAATAGCTTTTCCATCGGCGCGGTAATCTGGGCATAGTTCTTGATGAACTTTCGATAGTATCCATTATGACCCAGTGTTGCATGTAGCTGTTTAACACTTCTTGGCACCTGCAAATTAATTATAATCATGATCTTAGCTAGGTCCACCATTAATCCTTGTTTGCACACTATATGACCCAACAATATTCCAAAAGGGACTTAAAATAGACACTTCTTCAAGTTTAGCACGATCTGATACCTCCAGCACGTATCCAGCATCAAGTGCAAACTAGCTACATGGTGCTTCATGAGCCTAAACACCGTCCAATTATCATAATACACCTCCAAAAACTTATGAATGAACTCTTTTAACACCGCAATGACTACATGCAAAAATATCACTATCACATTCTTAAGTCCAAAAGGCATTATGGTATACTAAAAACATCCTCACTCAGTCGCAAAGGTCATCTTACTCCTATCTTCTGACACGGTATTTATCTGATGGTATCTAGAGAACCCATCCGTAAACAAATATGCTTCCTGTCCGCCAACATTATCTAGCACTTCATCCATGAACAGAGTTGGAAAGGGATCATGAATGCATGCATCATTTAGCTTCCTGAGATCTACGCATATCCTTATTTCATCCTTCTGCTTCTTTTCCTGAATGACCATAGGACTTACCCAATTAGACTCCTCCACTGGTTCAATGATTCCTGCTACCAACGTTTTGTCCAACTCCAATTGGACCTTTTCCTTGTATTTAAGGTTAAGGTGATATGGCCTCTGCTTCACAGGGTTCGTGTTTGGTTTCAATGTTATCTTCATTACTCCTAAATCACCTATTATCCCCTTCAGGTCTCAAAACTTTGCAGGGAACGAATCTTGGTATTCGCGGAGAAACTCAGCGACCTTATCCATCATAGCATCATCCCAGTAGTCCCCTATCTTTGCAAACTTCGGCTCTGCCTCTATCCCAATGTTCACTTGTCTCATTTTCCGCGACGCGGTGATATCTAGGTTCTCTATCCACAGCCCCTCAACTTCACGGTGACCTTATGCCTCTGGGATATTAATGTTCCTTGGATCCTCCTCTTATTCTTTAGTAGTCACATTGTAGCACTCCAACGTATGGCACAGCTAGGTCGTCCAATCAGGTTGAATCAAATCCCAGGGATCCTACAGGATTTAGAAGATCGTTGCCTTGACCTCTTGCAACGCTTCATCGATGTACTCGAATTCGTTCTCAAAGCTAAATGTCATCAAGAATCCCTGACTCAAAATATCCCATTAGTTTGTGCTATGCGAAGCTCTATCTCCAAGTACCAATTCATTGGTATTACATATAAAGTGTGACAGAACAAATGCACCCACTCCGGTTGCGGTTCTGCTTCATAAGCATCAGTCCATTTTGCTAAGTGATCGCGTGGATCACTCCTCCCATCGAATTTCTCTGTCAATCACACCTTTGGGCGACCAAACTACACCTTCATCATTCTTCTGTACTTGTGCCATCCATCGAAATGGTCTTTATGCGTACCCCACCATCTTGTAGGCATAGCACACAGTGCTAAGTCCAAGGCTTGGAAGAAATGCTTCTTTGGCACTTCCCTTTCAAATGCATCCAAAAATTTATCAACGTCAGTTAAACCATCATAATAAGGCAAACTTCTTACCTCCTATGATACACATTGCAACAATTTGGTCATCATGTTACATCATAGCGTAGACACTTCGTGCAATTGATTATGCCAGTGTTCCAATTCCTCATCTGAATTTGATGTATAGGAGTTTTCTTGGTCCCATGCAATACGTCCATCAGCTGCTGGCTTCACCCAATATTGATCTCATGCCAGTATCTTATAAATTTGGTTGAAATCATCATCACTTTCATAATCATGGACTGGTTCCGCAGTCCTTCTGCAGGGTCCAAAGGTACTACGCGAAGCGATTTTATTTCAAATGAAATCATCTGCTTCTTCAAACTGATCACCCCATTCATGTCAATAGCCCAATCAATCCCAACGAGAGCGGGGTAGGGATTGTTGTCATCGACAATCTCTATCAGTTCAAAATCAGCCAATGCACTCACGCTTTCAATATCGACTGTCACTCCCTACAATCTTCCCATGGGGATAATATTTTGCTGATTCGCCATCCTCAATTAAATAAGAGACCAATGGAGCACAAGTCTCCCCATCCTCTCCCATGTTTGTTTCCGAAAAACATTCGCATCTGACCCAAGATCCAGAATAACTTGGTCCATTTCATATTCGTCTATTTGCATGGTGAGCCTCATCTCATGCCCTTTTCATGCCTTATGCTTACCAATTTTCCTGACCACGGGTGGTCCCTCAGGATTATTTTCTTTACCAGCGCATTTATTGATCAACTCCTGTAATCCTTTTACGGCCTTTCTGTCACGTAGAAACTTCATACAGGTCTCCAGAAAGGTAGTAAGCATGGACGAGTCCATTTCTTCAGACTGCTTATCCTGACTTCCTGAGGTAGAAGCCTCAAGGAAGCTTTTCTTCACTTCCATGAAGGTTTCTTTTGCACATTCTAGATCAAAGCCAACCTCCTTCTATGGAGTTTTGCATAACCATTCACTTTCTTCAGGCTACTTTCCCTTATCTTCGCCAGTCGTCATTCCACTACACATCACAATATTCACATTAGGATCCTCTTCGCGGGGTTCAACCCTCATCATCTGCAAGTTCTAGGTAGGTTGTTGAGGTTGCATCCCCTTTTGGCATCTTACCTATTAATACAGGGCAGTCTCCTGTCACATGGTCAAATTGACTACAGTATCGGTACGACAAGCATGTGGGGTTCATACATTCTTATGCGTAGTGTCCTGGCCCTCCACAATTGTAGCAAATAACTTGCCCCCAACCTCTCAGAGGTCCTCCTCCACCTCGGCCTCATATTCGCCCCTGATATCCTCCTCACGCTCCCCAGGGCCTTGATCCAGAGGGTAAGTTTCTGTCTGCATCAGATACGCGGGCATTCTCTCCATCATTAACTCGTAACTACGACAATTGCGCTCATCGTGACCTACTGATTTGCAGAAGTTGCAAAATAGTTGTTGTGGTGTCTATACAAATTTCTATAGCAAGTGACAATTGTTGGTCACATGTTTCCTAGCTACCTGATAGATAGTACACCACACTACAGGCCATGTGCTTGGCCCTACATGAGCTTATGGTCTCAGAAGCATTGACCCTCCTTCTGCAACATAATTCGCGAAGACAGGGAAATGATCTTTATCATCCTCCTAACTCTTACATTTCAAACACCAAACTTCTTCGCACACCTCAAGCCGAGTCGCTCTATCCTTCTTTAGACTTTGGAATTCTAGGCAAAGATTTTGCAACTCCGCGTGAATCTATTGAACTACCAACACAGCATATTGAATTAGTGTCTCATGCAAACTCATCATAGTCTCCAAGGCTTCCACTTAGGTCCCAATCTTTTGTTGTGATAAAGTGACCCTTAAATGAGGCAAGAGCAAAGCCACAAACCATTCGTGGTGCTGCCCATCCGTAAGGTTCATGTTAGCTTCGCGGATCTTGCATTTCAGTCTCTGATCTAGCTCCCAACATGTCTTGCCAGGCTTCATCATGATCTCCTTGAATCCCACAATCGATTGTGCTTTAGACTTGGGTCTATTGAATTCATTATTCAGTGCAATCTAAATATCTACCAATGAAACCATCAGGTTATCAGTGCAGTACTTAATGTACCACGTTAATGTGCACTCCTGTAAAGCAGTAATCAGTGTTGCTTTCTTCATCTAATCATCTATAATGTTATGGGCCTGCCACACAGTGTTCACAATGAACCAAAATTGGTATGGCTCCTCATTTCCCAAGCCCTTGAAAATGAGCAACTTCACTGTATTCGCCATATTGAACAGTGGTGGAGGTGGTGGCAGTGTGGGCAAAGCTATATGTAGTGAAGGTGATGTGGGTGGATGGGGTATTCACGGAAACCCTTTCCTTATTAACTGAAAAGTGCTCTGTAGAGAAGCCTATGCTGCTCCTTCGTCATCACTCAGAGGAGGCTCAATCATCGGGCTATATTCAGGACCCATTCTCCTTTTATCCCTGAATGACTTTCCACTTCACGTAGCTCCAAACATTAAGGTAATTACATAACCTGTTTTTTGCACAAGATCATTTTAATCCAATTATTCAAAGATCTCAAATACTTACCTCGCGGTCCCTTGAAGAAGCGCCGCTCTACTTCGTTGTAGCTGACCAAGGTATCGACCAAGAACTCTGTCACAAATCCTCCAATGACACGATCAAGCCAGTGATCGACAACGCATGCAATCTTATATTCAGAGGCTTCCAATCTCTGCACTAACTCCAGGGTCCACACTACTAGACCGTCAAGCCTCCACCTTCCCTAGTCATCTACGTATTTAGCGATCCACTTGTATAGATCAATCGGGAAGGAACAAAAGAAAATTCCATTGATCTCTGTGTACAGGTACCTGTCCAACCACTATTCTTTCATCAATCGCAAATTTTTGTTTTCTTGCATTGTGAATTCATGGATCTTTCTATCCAACCAGTCTTCAATTTCTTTCTTTGTTGGATTCCAATGATGTGACATCACACATCTCTTTATGCAAATCATAGTCCCAGCAACATAACCATTTGTTGGCTTAGTGGGTCCTAACCCAGGTTCAGAGTTAAGTTTGCCAAACAAATCCCTACACTACTGGCCCTTTCGCCATCAATCCGCAGATCACGGACTGAATTCTCACCCGAAGCAGTATGGGGGGGTGATGGAACCAAGTTTCTGCACCTAGAGATGGTTGTAATTTTGTTTTATGCCCTAAACTTGCCTTCGTGCAAATCGATAAGCCCTTAAGGCTTATCGATATAACTCCCTCTTACCGGTCTCTAGACCTTCCGAAGGTCTACGGCTATCTTTCGCGGACCTTAGACATGCGAGTCAAATGCTTACGCGCCTTTGTAATTGTTCCTATCTTTGTATTTTCTCAGATCGCCCTAATTATTTGATATCTTTAACATGCATTAAGATATTCTTCGCGTAAACCGATATTAGTACTTACATTCATATAACAACGTAAACCATGCAGAGTCGCGCATCAATATAGTATTAAATCATTAACCCATAATTCATCATAACATAAACGCATTCATTCATAATAAAAGTAAATGGATAAAACAAAAATATATCTAGAATAATCTCTTTATTAATGCTTATGCTCTTCTTACATACTCGAGACTACCCTACGCACTTAGCGGTGGACTCTGCTCTAGGCCTCTGCGCACACAGCTGCAAAGCCTCTCTTCTACTCTAAGACTCTTCGCTCTTCACTTCTAATGGCCCATTACATTCATCAACTATCAACTTTCCTATATTTCTGCCCTAGACTCTCTAAGACTCTCCTTTTTATACAATCCCATGATCCGTGGACCATGGGTGGGTCTATACAAACCAACACAACTTACGTAAAGAAGGGAAAATCCATTTATGACACTTACTATCTACGCGCTCCGTGACCACAACTTGCAGAAACTTTATATTTTATATAACAAAAACTTGGGCTTTCTACCCCAAAATTGACCGCAGGGGACCTTGTCCCAACAACATCCTAAGGAATATTATAAAACAATAGTGGAAATAATAAAATAAAATAAAATTGCATCATCAAATTTTAGAGGGAAAAGACAAAAAAAATAATTTTTCAACTCGTATTTTCAACTTATCTCCCTACAGTTTTACTCAAATTTCAATTGGGAGCACTCATTGGTTATGGAATTTAATTGCTCATCCAAGAAGTACCCATGTTGTATAATTTTGCGAGACCTTGCTACACAAAAAATGGGAAATACATGAAAAAATGTGATTTCAGTTACATTTTTCATGTATTTATCATTTTTCGTATAGCAAGGTCCATAAAAAGTATGCAACATGGGCACGCCTTGGATGAGGAATTAAATTCCGCATTCAAAGAGACCTCCCGCTTGAAATTTGAGTAAAGCAGTAGGGAGATAAGTTGAAAATATGAGTTAAAAAATTAGTTCTTTTATTTTTTGATCTTTTTTTTTTTGAAAAAAATGGTGAATTATCCCCATGGTTGACATCATCATCTTGAATCCTGTTGGTTCTTATAAAGTTTATTTTGATTATACATTTTTGTTTTGAGGCATATTTTTTTACTTCAAAATTTCTCTAATACCACATATTACACAAGTACTTGTATAGTATTCTTTATAGCGATCCCACTATCTTTGTTATTTTGTTATTTTATACTTGAGTGTGCTTTCCACCATTGATTATGGAATCACGTGGCAATTCAAGTTTTTTTTTAAATATGGGGTTGTCCCATCATTGTCCATATATCTCTTAGTGAGATGAATTCTCACTTTCATAATGATAACGCATTGATAGAACCTTGGATTTGTCGCTAATGGTCAACACGAACCCGACCTTGTTGCATTGTTTAGTGCACCATTCAACAAAAAGCGCATGCCCATTATAATATCAACTCAACGTGAAATATCCATGTGTTTGACACCATACATTACATATGCTCCCAAGCCTTTCGTATTGAGAATTAATGTGTTGTATTCAAAGCAATTTGAATATCCCAACGCCATTTGTAATTCCTACCACATTCTTTGACTCCTGCAATCCTTTCATTGTATGGCATTACTTGCATCGTGTTACTTCCAACAGTGTCATGTTCTCGCAACACACTTATTCTTCTTTACTGTACTATTTTCATTTTGATATTATGCTCCAATGGATTATATTGTCATCATAAATATTATTCCTTTCCACAATTCCAACCTTCCTTTAACCGATTTCATTACCATGCAACATACTACTAGATATTACAGTGCATGGTGCATCATTAGGCACTAAGGATAGGTTGGTTTGGGCATTGGGAGTGTGCAATGTGCTAAAGGAATTAGGGCACAAGTGTGAGTGCTGGTACACTAAAAAGATGCGGTGGGTGGATGAGCTAGAGATGGAAAGTGCATAGTGCGTCAGCAAGTGGATGAGCGTTGTCATACTTTTTATTGCTTGTGTTATCTACCCTTTGTTTTTGTTTGCCACATATTACTTATATATACTGTTGTTCCAATACATTTCATTGTTATCTCCAATGTACGATGGCGCCTTGTGAACACTATAACTAGCACAAATCACACATCCGGCTTTTAGAGGATGAAGAATAAAACACTAGAGATTAGATCTGCGTGTAACGACAATACTGGGATTAGCAATGTGATTCCATTCACATGTCATAGATCTAAAGGGTGGTGAATAGGCCACTGCATAATTCGAAACTAGTGTTTGAACGCTACATTTCAAAGATTGAATCACATACAAGTTGTACGCTTGCCTCTATTCGCATAGCTTCTCAGCACATTTGCATAGCCTCTTCGCACTCTTATGATTTTTATCACAATTCTTGTATGATTTTTCGAATACTCCATCGCATGGTCGCCCATCGTAATGTAGTTTTGTTCCTCACGTGATTATTTCTTTGCAGTGTAAGATATTTCCTCTGTTATTTTTGCATGTGCCATCACTTTGTCTTTCAAGGTTGCTTTAATATTTTTCTAGGGTATATATTTATATATAAATGGTTAATACATATATTTTAATGGTTTTAGAATGTATTGTCTAAATATTTTTCAATATGATTTGTCTAAAAATTAGCGTTTATTGTAAAACTTAAAAAAACCAAATACAAAAATTACATAGAAGAAATTTGTCCCATACACTATCTTCAACCTTCAACTTTATTAACTTTAAAACAACTTCTTCTTCAATGGTACCTTGAATGTGGCACTCCCCATATGTATTAGTCTCATTTTTCAATACATGATAACACTTTAGGATCTCCGTTAATATTGGTTCATAAAACTTTTGACAATGAATGGCAGCATGGGCTAGCCTTATCACATCTCATTTTTTATATTCCTTGGTAAACCGAATACAAGAATTATATAAAAGAAACTTGTCCCATGAACTATTTTCGACTTCATGAACTTTAAAGTAACTTCTTAATGTGACACTCGCCATACGTATTAGTCTCATTTTTCAATACATGGTAACACTTTAGGATTTCCTTCATCATTGGTTCATAAAACCTTTGACAACGAATGGCAGCACGTGCCTGCCTTATCACATCCCATTTTTTATATTCCTTGCCACCAGAACATGGCTCGGTCTTCAGTGCAGAGTCACACTCTCCCTGCCTCTACCGCATGCACCTTCTCCAATGCTCATTTAAATGTTTCTCGCCATTGTAGCATTTATTTTTGAATTTTTACCATTGCCCTGTCATTCGCCTCCATTCACATCGCATGGTTGTATGGTTTCAATAGACGGTGTAATGTATTCCAATGAACGTGCTGCGTAATGCATATGATTCACTGGTGGCACCGTTTAAACTTAATTCCAACAATCTCACTTCATGGCAGTTGCACATATTTTTATGATTGTATTTCCATCATGCTGGCATAAAAATATATTAGAGAATGTGCCTTTCACAATTTTAGCTCGTCCATTGGGATAGTATCTTCAATACATGATTCCATTCTTTGTAGAACCACATTAAGTCCATATCATTTTGGAAGAAATAAGTTTTCCTTCTTCATAAGATTTGAGTGGTGTTCTTCCAATGTATTATTTAATGTAAGTACGGAATCGTTTAATGCGTATCCAGAACAATTCACTTAATTTCCTTCAGAGAATGAAATAAAAACAATTTTATTAAGCTAGTTTTCAATAATGGTACTTTTCATGTGAAAGCATGGGAAGCAAATAAATAATGAAAATAATTCACTTAAGAAAGAAACATAGATGTAATAGCATAAATTTAAATAATCAAAATTAAGGTATTATAAATTGTATTGATCAAATAAAACATAATTAAATTTGGAAACTAACTCAAAATGCAAGCATATTAAGGGACTTATTAATTGTATGTGACTTTGACATGCTGGTGATTCCCAACATGAATTCAAGGTTGAGGTTACAAATTAAGGGATGAGTATGGAGGTGAAATATGGCCAGTGACAAGGTCTACAATTTGCATAACATAGTATAGAGAGAGTGAAACTTAAGGATGCTTCATTTAAGTGATGACTTCACAAACCCTAATGTATTCCAAGGATAAAAGCTAAGATGAATCAAAGAAGATATATGCATTGAACAACCATAGGGTTTAATGGCAGTTAAACCCTTGAACAATTTAACTTTGGAAAATAGAGGGGGTCCCCCAAAATTTGAATATTGTCAGAAAATTTTGGGTGTTGTTGTAGAGGATACAACATAAGATTTGTGGAGTAGCAAATTCATGGACAGTTTTCAAGGACTCATTTTTTTCTGGCAATGCATATTGACAGGTTGAATCAACTGTGGCAAGTCGTGAAAAGCATACCATGTCAAGGGGAGAGTAGTCTATTGTAGTAAAATGGAGGAAGATATTTCGTCAGGGGAGTAACCCTTTTCCACTGATGTCAAAGGGGGAGAGAAATCAAGAGAAGAAGAATAGAAGTGTGAAGTTGGGGGAGTAGTAATCATGGGGGGGAGTATTTGTGTTACCATCAATGATAAAGGGGGAGATTGTTGAATGGTGTTGTCATTGATGCCAACACGGGTCTATGAACACTCTTTATATCCATTTATGGATTGCATTTATGGAAGCTCCAATGGTCCAAATGTACTTAAATCACAAATGATTGATCATATTTTCTTGCATTTGTTCAAGAATTTGAGGACAAGGAACATTGAATATGCTTGCATGACCATTTCCATCTTGTTGTCTACATCGTGGTGCTTCTAACAATAGGTATCATTCCACATAACTGCTTAGGGTTGAGGAGATATGCCTCTTTAAATATTGGAGCCCCAATTTTGGTCAATAACCCCCAAAGGAGATGCTACAAGCAATTATTTTTCTATTCAAGAAAATTAATCTAAAGTAGGCATGTCTTTGTCAAAGTCAAAAGAATATTTTATCAAGGATAATTTATCAAAAATTGAATTAAGATGGCCCTATTGTTTGTTTCGTATTTTTGGCTCCAAAAATAATTTTAAAATTCAAATTTGCAAGTTCACTCAAATGGTTCAAGGGCCAGTCGGCTCCCTCCTAGAAGCCTCCACAGTCATTATAAAATGAGGCTCATTTTCTCCTTAAAGGCGTGAATTTTAATGCTCATCCTGTGTGAAGTTCTCTGAGATATCTCTATGGCCTTCAGTAGTCTAGCATATCCAAGTAGAAGGTTGATGTCTTGAAGGGATTTTAGCTTAATGTTTCTCTCTTTTGGATTATGGTTCTTTTTTGGAGTATTGAGCATATGATGAGGCCATTTGGCCCTTTCTGAAGCAGAGCTAAGTATGTGGTTTGAAGCCCTTTTGGAGTCAAAAAAATATTTTATGGATGTTGAGATTTATAAATATTAGCGTTCATCTTTTGATCTATGTTTGTGAGCTTGTTGATGTAGTACTATATGAGGGTTTTCATCCCTCTAACGGCACAAATTTGTGGCATAATTGTTGTGTTTTTACCTTCCATGAAAATTTTGGAGCATGACATTTTTTTGAGTCATTTCTTGTGAAAAATTTTGTGTGACAAGACTAAATCTATGATGCTAATATGAGATTGTGCTTAATGTCTTGTGTGAATTGTTGAGGGGACTTTTGTCGCTGAACAAGAATTTTATCCAAGGCAATATTCAGTGTAAATATTTAAGCCCTAATGCAAGTAGATACACCATCCCTGTAATTTTTAAGGAACTTCGTGGCATCACTGTGGTATTCATCCTATTGATCAACTCTATGCAACAAATATTTTCGGCCTAGTACCTGTGATATCTTAGGATCAAATCTAAGGCATTGTTCAGTCATGACCTCAACATTTGTGGTGTGGTTAGTATAAATTATTTGTAGCATTTTTGTGGCAAATTTGTGACATGATGTGAATTGTGATAAGAGTATTTCATTAGATCTACATTTTTGTGACATATTTGACCTAGATTGTGGCATGTTGTGGCTGAGTATTGAATTCGACCTCCTTTTCTAAGGTTGTTAATGACATTTTCTAAGGCATCCTTTGCAAAGTATTATGAAAACATTTCTTGTGATTTCATGGCAACTTGTGTTGTGCTAATCTGTGGAAATCAAGGAGAGTTAATTGACCTAGTTCAGAGCCCTAATCTAAAGTAAATTCAAGATATTTTTTGAAGCAAAATATGGGGTAATTTTAGAGGTAATTTGTTGCACAAAGGATCCTCCTTGTTGACATCTCTAAGGCATTTTGGGATTGATTTCAAGCTCCATGAGAAGCCTAGTTCAAGCTACTCAAGACATATTTTTGTGAAGCCAAATGAATGACATATCCTTGAAGTAGTTATGAGTCTCTGGACCATTTTCATTCTACTCTTGCGGTAGCTTCAGTTTATTAGGGGCACATTGGGTTATTTTTATGTTTGACGCATTTGTGTAAGAGATATTCATTATTAATTTGTGGAGTAATCTAAGAGTGTTTCCAGAAGTCTTTAGGGTCAATTTTAATATATTGTTTGGGCCACAATAGTTATAGTATCATTGATCAATTTATGGCCCTAGAAGAGGATTTTGTATTTAGTAATATTAAGGGAAACAACATCAATCAAAGGAACATTCAAAATAAATCAGTGACATCTTCAAGAACAATCAGTGGCGCACTTTTCAATGAAACAGAGTTAAGGTATGAGATAATTTGTTTAGTTTTTGTTGAGTTGAATATTAAGGCATGCCATTAATTGGTTACAAAGGCTAAGAAAAGGACTCATTCAAGTTGGTTCTAGGGTTGATTTGAAAGCATACTTGTAGCATATTTTCAGAGGTCAACAAAATCCATGACTAAGACTCAGTCACGAACTTGATTCTAATTCAAAGACATGAATGTGGCATCTGAGTTTGAAAACTTGTACCTCTACAGTGTGCATGAAATCAAACTCAAATAGAGACATGTATATGAGTGGAGTTGAAGACAGGGTTGGCAATATTCTAGCATTGCATTGTTAATATAAGTATTTGAGTTGGTGAAATTTTGGCAACATAGTGAATTCAACAGTGATAACATAACAATGAATATTATTATAATATTCAATATGATATTTCTACTTGTATACACTAATCTTGTTGCTGAAGTATGCTGTGTTATATTGCAAAAAAAATCTAATTATTGATTTTTCCTTGTTATTAGAAGTAATTTGTACTTATTAGAAGTAATTTGTACTGCTATATTTTGATTGGCTAGTTTCAGGGATATTTATATGACTTTGAGTTTTGGTTGATGATGATGATATGTGACTCAACCAAATAATAGTGACAGTTAAAATTGTAGATGGTTCTCGGACAACTTATCTGTTAGAAAGTGTAGCAAGAAATGCTCAATTTCACTTTAGCCTTAGTCAAATTGAGTAAATCGAATTTCCACATTAGTAGGACAACTTGGAGGCAGTTAACTAGTTTGGCATGGCTCTTTTCACTCAATTAGATCAGCAAATTTGAGTTAGTGGGATTGGAGTTTAGTCATGCATGTGTTGATTGCTAAATTTTAGCAATCTAGTTCAGTGATTTCCAGTTGTACTCAATTAACTGACCTCTAACCATTAATAGAGTTAGTTGAAGGTCAGTTGAGTAGTGAGACAAAAGTATAAATCAGAGATTTGTCAATTAACTTATCAATCAACCCAAAATATTCCATACATGCATGGAATTTGAATTTCCCAGCTAGAGTGGAGGAGACAAAAGCTAGGGTAACATTAATTGTATACTAGTTGACTGTACAATTGTTGCATGCAATAAGAAGAATGATTCCTTGGGAATTGCACAAGGAAATAGGTACTTCCATATTGCTTAGGAGCTCAAATTAGCTCAGAATTGCACAAGGGAATAAGATGAAAGAGGAGGCAGAAATTGGCTAAGTGTTGACTAGAGGTTCTCATTCAGTAGAGAGAACAATTTTGCATTTGCAGGTGGTGCTCAGAGTTGGAGCATTCAATTGTAATAGTTTCTCTATTCAAATTATTAATGCAAAGAATCTTGAGTGGTTTTTCCAATTTGGGTTCCCCCAGAAATCACTGTGATCTTATGGTTTTTCTTGTTGCATGTCTATGCATGTTGTTCTAAATTATGATTTTCATTCTACAAATTAGTAGAGTAGAATTTTTGTCTCCTAATTTTAGTTTGATTTCTTGTGCAGTTCAATTTCTATCAAATTTATACTTTGTATCAGAGCCCTGAAATCACATTAGAACTAGTATTTCAATTTTTTCCCTCAGGAATTTCGAATTCGTATGTTTAGTGCAGTATTTTTCTTAATATTCAGGAGAATGTCTTTCAACGAACTAAAATTGGAGTATGCCCTGGAGGGTTGCTCGAATTTCAAAGACTAGAAGGATCAAATGGAAGTAGTGCTTGATGATAATGGTGTGCTAGAATATGTTAAAGCTAACATTGTGAAACCCCAATAGTCTGATGCACAACAATTAGCCCAATGGAAGAAGGATGTTGCAAAGGCCATGAGAATTCTTCTGGAAAGTGTGAGAGGCCATGTCATCTCAAATATCCATGGAAAATAAAAACCATATGCTATGTGGAAGAAACTGAATGAGTTATTCGAAAATATCAGCGACCATAGAAAATTTTCCCTAAAAGACAAACTTTGAAACAATAGGATTCATAAAATTCATACCATTCCACAATATCTCTCCAAATTCACTCAAGTTCGAGATGAGCTTGGAGGGGTTGGGTGAATGTTGCAGAAGATGATCTAGTGAGCCTAGCTCTTCTAGGCCTTCCAAAATCCTGGCACAGCTATGAGGACTCTGTGAATGGAAGGGAAGATTTACCAAATTTGGAAAGGTTGTGGTCTGATTTGGTTCAAGAAGAGATTGAGAGAAATACCACAAATGGAGTATCATCTAGAGCATAGGATGAAGAGAATTTTACCTTGGTTGGGAAGGGGAATAATGGAAAAGGAAATAAGACCAAAAGAAAGCTTGAATCCAGCCAAAATAATGGCAAGATAAAATGCTTCCACTACCACGAATATGAGCATTATGCAACAAAATGTCCACATAAGAAATATAACAAGAATATTTCGTGAGGAGCAAGAGGTGAAGCATTAGCTTCACAATTCTAATTAGACTTCTCCCTAGTAGCACACATGGCCGAAATTGTTATGGGATGTCTGAGGTATATTGATTCTGGTGCCTCATTCCATATAACAGGGTGCAAGGAATTCTTCAGTAGCCTAAAGGAGAAGGATCTCCAAATGCATATTGAATTAGGGAATGATGGAAGGTATAGTGCCACAAGATTTGGTATTGTCACCTTTGAGAGGGAGAAATCCTACCCCCTTCACCTCAAAGATGTTATGTTTGTACCTAGGCTAAAGAAGAGCTTGATTTGTGTAGCAGTATTGGAGGGTAGAGGCTATGATGTTATTTTTAGTAAAGGTAAATCCTTTCTAAGACACATAGCTACCCAAAAATTGAAGAAAATTGGAGTTCGAATGAAGAACCTATACAAAATTGAGGTAGGAGATTGCACTACATTGAGAAGCAAGGCAGAAAAGGTGCAAATTTGAGATGTTGGAGAACTCTAGACAAGAGATTGGGTCATCTAAACCATGGTGCCTTAAAAATCATGCAACAAATTACCATCCATCTCCATGAAGGCTCCCTTGACCAGTAGGATGTCTGCAAGGGTTGCACATTGGGGAAATATGTCAAATACACATTCCATGGCTGAGATAATAGAGAAGATGCAATCTTGGAGCAAGTTCACTCTGATGTTTGTGGGCCCTTCTCTATAGCCTCCATAGCAAAACATAAGTACTATGTAATTTTTATTGATGATTTCTCTAGAAAATGTTGGATTTTATTCATGAGGGAAAAGGATGAAGTGTTTTCCAATTTGTAGAATTTAAGGCATTAGTTGAGAAGGAGACTAGGAAGAAGGTGAAGACTCTCACGAGCGAAATGGAGGTGAATTTATTTCAAATGCATTCAAGGATTTATGTGCCAAAGAAGGTATTCTAAGAGAACTAATAGCACCCCATGACCCACAAAATAATGGGGTAGTTAAGAGGAAGAACAAGAGAATAGTTGGAGCTCCAAGATCTATGCTACATGATCAAGGGTTTCCATTACATCTATGGGTAGAAGCAAGTAACACAACAATTTAACTGCAAAACCAGAGTCCCCATAGAATACTTGGTATGGTCACACTATAGGAAGCTCTCTTTGGGAAAAAACCTAATGTGTCTCATTTCAAAATTTTTGGAGCTTCAGTTTATTGTCATGTATCCAAGGATTTGAGGAAGAAACTTGAGCCTACAATAGAGTTAGGTTTTTGAAGGATATATTGAAACTCTACACAATTACTAGGTGTGCTTACCTTCGCTAAGGTTGACAATGGTGATGAAATGTGTCAACTTTGATGAGGAGAAGGCTATGAGATGCTCTCTAGAATGAGAGTTGAGTATCTCACCAAAGCAGGAGATTCTCACTCCAAAGGAGGAGTCTCAAGATAAGCTTTAGGAATTTTTGGAGAAACCACAAACAGAGTAGAGAGGAGGCTGAGTGGAGACACCCACTCAACTAGAAACATCCAGTGAAGGGAGAAAGAGAACCAGAGAAGCTGATAGATTGTTGCACAATGCTAGGGAGAATGTGGGATATCCTACATCACAACATAGGTAGAGGAGGTCACCATAGAGGTAAACTGGTTATATGGATCTCATGCCAAAGCTCTTTGAGTCATAGCCTTCTTCATTTGAGGAAACAATTTCTCAATCTGTTTGGGTTCATACCATGGCGGAAGAATATGACTCCATCATGAATAAAAGTGTATGGGAAGTGGTGTCGAGACCAGAAGGGAAATCAGTGGTTGATTCTAGATGGATCTACAAAGAGAAGCATGAAACTAAAGGGAGCATCAAGAAGTACAAGGCCAAATTTGTGGCCAAATGATTTTCTTAGGTAGAGGGAGTTTACGATAAGGAAACATTTTCCCCTATGGCAAGGTTTTCCTCCATCAGATAAATTATTTCTTTAGCTACGCAAATGGGGTGGAAGATCCACCAAATGGATGTGAAGACTGCCTTTATCAATGGTGTTGTTGAGGAGGAAATTTACGTAGAGAAACAAGAAGGATTTGAGACATATGATAAAGAGTCACAAGTGTGCAGACTTAGGAGAGAATTGTATGGTCTCAAACAAGCGCCCTGAGCATGGTACACTTAGATCAACATTTATCTCGGAGTATTGGGCTTCATGAAAAGTGAAGCAGATGTGAACCTCTATCACATTTGGGTAGATGGTAAGTTTCTTATTCTTGTTTTGTATGTTGATGATTTAATATTGACCGTTGATGAGAAATTGATTTGCTCTTGCAAACAGGATCTTTCCAGGGAGTTTGAGATGAAAGACAAGGGCTTAATGCATTACTTCCTTGGGTTGGAAGTATGGCAAGCTGATGGTGAATTATTTGTGTCTCTGGGGAAATATGCCTTTAAAATACTTCAGATATTCTATGGATAACTGTAATCCCATGGACACACCTCTAGCTATAAACTAGAGGAAGGAGAATGCCACTTCATGTGAAGAGGTTGATGTCACCATTTACAAGAAGCTTGTGGGGCCTTTGATGTATCTTGTGAACATAAGACCTGACATGTGCTATGTAGTAAACCAACTTAGTTAAGCTATGGTGAGGCCTACCAAGATGTATTGGAAGCAAGAAAAGCATGTGTTATGGTACCTCAAAGGCACTATCGAGTATGGATTATGATACAAGAGGATAGAGGGAGTGAAGATCCAAGGCTTCACTGATGTAGATTGGGCGGGGATTCCATTAGGCAGGAAAATTACTTCAGGTGTTATCTTCAATGTTGGGTCTGTAGCTATTTCCTGGTACAGTGGAAGCAGAGGTCTGTGGCGCTCATCTCAACGAAGGTTGAATACATGGCTGCAATTTGGTGAGCTACAGTATTGCAGCAATAATGTTGCAACTCCTGGGGCTTCCTTCTTTACTTTTATCAACCTGGTAGTTCGTAACAAACTTGGAAGTGACGGTGTTGTATGCACAAGTACTAGCTCTTATTGCAGGATGTCACTTGATCAGCTGGCACAAGTTCTCTAGGAGCTTAAGACAACTTCTATGAGTTCTCATAAGAAGCTTTGACTATGATGAAAGAAAACTAACTCTATAGGGGCTATTCTCTTTGTAGAAAGAGAAGGAAAACTGAAATGTAACGCAAACCCTAACAAACCCTAGCAAACCCTAATTTACCTATTAACCCTACTTTTGCAAGAAAAGAGATGAAAACTAATGTAATGAGTGCCATTGACTACTAAAAAGGTAAATTGCATTTATTCAAGCTACTTCTGAAAAGAAATGATAAGAAAACATCTTTTTGTGCTTTTGAGTGTTTTTATGTGGAATTATTATGCTTGTGATTTATCTGGTTGCGATTGTACAGAGGTTTGGTGGCAAAGGAAGATGGAGTTCGTTTTTTCAGAGGGTGAGTAAGGTGTGGAGAGGTCCTAAGAAGACCCTAGTACCCTTCTGAAGACTTCCATAGCGATCAGACTTCACTCACAGGAAATTCTATAGGAGGCTGCAGGGGATATATAGGAGTATCTACAGGAGGAGGCTGAGAGCTATTATTAGAGTTTTGAAGGTGGAAAAAATGTTGGGAAAGGGGAACTGAAGGCTAGATGAATGTGTGGAGGTGTCTAGAACTTTTCAAGGAAGATTAGGGACGAACGTGATGGTTGGATTTGTTCAAATGGCAAGAAAGAAACTTTATGGAAAAAAACGCAAAAATTAGGGCAGATTGGCGAAATGTTGCGAATGAGCTCGGAAATATATGAGAAGTGAGCTGGTGCTAGCTGTTCTATGGATGTACGGTGAGATGATGTGTCCTACAATAGATATGCACATCTACTTATCAAAACTAACCAAAGAAAGAACTAACTATACCATGAAAACAGAACTTTGTCTAGCTTGACCTAATTTCTATTCTACAAACAGAAAATGCTGAACAGTAACCTATGAACAGAATAGCATGCAAAGAGATATATGGTAAAAGAATAGGAAATTATCTGAGCAACTAAATCTGAACCAATATCAATCTTTCCAAATCAAGTTATCACACTAGCAGTTGCATGAAGAGCAAAAACTGTGTTTTTGGTGGCAACAAAAGTGCCTTGACCTCAAATCATAGTCCTAGGAAGGGAGAAAGGAGATCAGGGCCTTCTATTGGCCTTTTTGAATCTTATTTTGTCACTGCAGTAACCTACTTGAGCAACTAAAAAAAGAACAACTATACTAACCATCAAAAGAAACCTAATCTAACAAAGTAAAATGAATCTATGCAACAGAAATTAACTCATGAATTGAAGCAAAAACATATAAGTACACAGTAGAAGGTGCTAGGTAGCTTGGGTTGGGCCCTAACCCAAGAGCTTCAGGCCTCTAAAAGAGATCAATTCTGGCTCAAAAAATGTTTCATCTTCATTACCAAAAATAACAGTTACATTACATAAACTGTTCTCAAAAAGGAACTCGAAAATGAGTTGAACACAATGTTGCACCAAAGTGCGAAAGTATACTAATAACTAGCTAACCTACTGAGGCTCTAAGCCTCCTTATTTATACAAATGGAGTCCTCCAACAGTCCTCCTAAATTCAAGGAAATTGGCTTCCTAGAACTGGAGATAAACAGCAGTCCTACTTTACTTGCTCGACTACCCCTTGGAATCATCAATGTGGACCTTTGTGCTCTGAGTTACTGATGGAGGATTCAAGGAAAGGGGTCATAACTGAAGGAGACACCCCCCCTACAATTCCTCTTCCCTGTTTTCCTCGAGTTTTGGCTACCATTTGCTCATAAATCCCTTGACTTTGTCCAAAATGACCAAAAATCTACATAAGACACATATTAGACTACATGGCAAAATGACTAACCCAATTCACTCTATTAGCATAAATATATTCAAAAACATGCAATAAACTAATGAGAATGGTGGATTAAGTCAAAATAAGAGGCAGAATGAGCCCATATAATTACCCATTTCTGGGGCTCATCATCACCCCCTACTGAATGGTTTGCTCATCCTCTGAGAAACTAGTCTAACTCTTCATCATTGATGGCTCTGATAGATTGGCTGACATCCCAAGCCTCTGATGTGATGTCTTCCTCTTTATCATGGAAACCTGCTTTCTTATCCACTTTTCCCATTGTTTTTGTTCTTCCTCCTCCTTTACTCCTTCCAACAGTCCTAGTAGCAGTGGAGGACTAAATTTAAGGCCAATCCAATTTTCCCTGGTAAAGAGAGCTACCACTTCTGGGTGTTCATGTAATTTGGTGGAATTCATAAGCTCCTTTCTCATAAAACCCCCGATCATGATGTTCAGTGACTGTTGGAAATTCTCAGGTGAGGAGGAAGGCAGCAAATTTTCAAACCCGAAAACAGAGGAACAACTAAGGTTTTTTTCTTTCTGGAACCAGAGAGGGAATTTTTTGTGTTCTTCTTTTCTAACAAAAGAAATTTGCAATTTTCCTTCCCTTCAAACCCTGTTCTTAAACTTAATTTACTTCTCGGTCTATTTGAGGGAAACAATATCTTTTAAAAAAAAACAGAGAGTATACCAGACAATGTTTTTTTCCTGTTCACAAAGTAAGCAGACCACCCAATGCAAATTCACTATTTTACATGCTTAATTTCCTATGGTTGCATCACTTCTTAATACAGGAGAATACCACTGAGGAGAAAGAGATAGAATTTCAGTGCAGAGAGTAAAATGGAGAGACTGTATATATTTCAAAAAACAGAGGCAAACTTCTATTCTCACTTTTTTCTTTTCAACTCAATACTTTGCTTCAAATCCCACCACCTTTTGTAGATATATAACATGCAAAGTGGGTTTTTTGAGCCTAATTTGGCATAAAATCCCAAATTTTCCCTCTACAGAGGTGCTCACTAGCCTTCCTGTAGAAAGGTTCCTATAGACTGCGTTTCCACTCCTATAGAGTGTGATAATGCTCTTGTAGAGCCCGATAAGTGGAAGGGTTTTGAAACTGATAGAGAGCAATTGTTTCAAGGTTCTAAAGGTGGTAGGTAAGTTGTTGTAGTCGAGAGCATGATGATGCAAATGAAACAAAGTTGATGAAGGTGTCGATTGCAGCGTACTTAAGCTTATGGCATGTTCTGCGGTGACGAGGTGAGGTGGCAAGAAGGGTACGTTATCTTCATCCGGACCGTTGGTCCCTACTCTAGTGCCATTATGATACTTCATACCACCTACCCACAATCACTTCCATCATTCCCGTTATATGCCGCCACCACTACCTGTTTTCAGTTTTTCTTCCCGAGTTGACTGAACACACATGCCAATTGCACCCACTGAACTTTGTTTGAATTGGACAAGGCTTGTTTGAACTGGATGAGGGTGGCTAGTTAGCTGGCCATCGATTTCGTTTAATCACGACCATCTCAATGGTTCATGCAATTTCTAAATCAAGTTCATGCAACAGAGGAACGGGTTTAGTCACTTACCTATTAGTCTCTACCGTGCTTTGCATGCTCAGACTTTGGCACTCTGTTCATGAATTGTCGCTGCTGTTGGCGCTCGTGGCTTCTGAACTAGTGACTTGGCTACCTCATGCTAGTGATCTTCTAATCAGGAATGGCTCCTTGTGCGTTGTATACACCTGTGGCTGCACTGACCTTGCCTCTGGAGCTTGTTTTTTTAAGGGGATCAACTATTACAGGAATCTTGCAGGATTTCTTGTAACTGCTTCTTCCTCTAAAATTTATGGCTGAGGTTTGAGTAGGGACTGAAGAGATAGCTGAGGAAGGTTCTGAAGGAAAAGGAAAAACATCTGGTATGTACTAGGTAAGAAACAAGTTAAGGATGTTGCTGTTTTATTCTTCATCATTTATAAAACAAACAAACAAACAAAAGAAATAGAATTTCTATGTTTTTTGTGAAGGGAAGAAAGAAGCGAGTGGAAATGCAGTGGTGCAAGTATGGAATGGAGAGTTGGGGGGATGAATGGTGGCAGGGAGGTCCGCAGGTCTTCTAGACAAATTTCTAGCCCTCTGACTCTTTTCTGAACTTGATTTCGAGCTCTTTGTGGTTTCTACAGGAGCCTCCTATAGAATGCACAAAGTTTCCTATAGGACGCATAATTTCCAGAACAAGTGAGACCAGGGCCTGGGAAAAGAAAATGGTGATTGAGAAATGATCTATTAGTGGTGTATTCAGCCTGGACATGTCCTTTTTTTTTTCTTCTGTAACCCTCCTGCAATCTGCAATGCATTCAAAAGAAGTTAGTTTTTCTGTTATTTTCTTTTTTTCTCTGTTTTTTTCTCTTCTTTTTTTTTGAGACATTTGGGGAACCTATAGGAGGTTTTCACCCTCACTGCCTACCATGGGAGCCTCCATGAGGTTTTCACCCATGTATCTTTTATTCTCTTTTCTCTGTTTCTTATTTTTCTATTTTATTTTTTTTAGGGTGTCGGTGGAGTGGAGGCAGAGACCTGCTCTACTACCAACAATGTTTTACTCAGATTCTCAATGAATTCTTGCTTGGAGAGGGGCTTCATGTAGATCTTCAACCTATGCCCATTGACGAGCATGGGGATGGCTTCTTCATCGATGGTCCAGATCATAACTGAACCATTGTCATTGCACTTTTCTACTTTGTATGGTCCCAACCATCTTGTCCTCAGTTTGCCCTTGAAATCTTTATATCTTGAATCATACAGCAGTGCCCAATCTCCTTCCTAGA
Organism: Pinus taeda; assembly: GCA_000404065.3. Lineage (NCBI taxonomy): Eukaryota > Viridiplantae > Streptophyta > Pinopsida > Pinales > Pinaceae > Pinus > Pinus taeda. The sequence continues at coordinate 25,679 of APFE031297503.1, forward strand.
ATTGTTTTTCTTCGAGGTGTCTGTCATGCCATATTTTCCTTTGAGGTTGGACTACCTTTGAGTGGAGAAGGGCTTGCAATCTCTGTTCATCCAATCCATTTAGCTGAAGTAACCATTCCTTTTGTGCATGGCTGAGATCTAGGTCCAGCTGAGCTGCCATCCTTGGTGTCTTATATTCAAATTCTATTGACAGCAAATCCTTCTTCCCATAGACAAGCTCATAGGTTGTGAACCCTGTGGTGGTTTTCCAAGTGGTGTTATAGACTCAGGTGGACTCAACCAATCGATCTGCCCAATCTTTTCTGCTGCTGCTCACTACCTTAGTCAAAATTCCTTCCAAAGCTCTGTTAGTGACTTCCACCTGTCCATTTGCTTGTGGATGATAAGGGGTGGAAGTTTTGTGCTTAATTTTGTGGTGTGTGAGCAGGCCTTCAATCAGATTGGAGGTAAACTGACTCCCTTGATCTGTGACTAATTCTCTTGGATAGCCAAACTTGTAGAAGATATTCTCTCTCAAAATCTCAGCTAATTTTTCTTCTGTTGCTGCCTTGATCGCCTTTGTTTCTTCTCATTTTGTCAGGTAATCAATGCACATAATGATGTAAATTTTCTATTTTGAATAGGGTTGACAGGACCCACAAAGTCCATGCCCCACTTCTCAAATGGCTCAAAAGTCACTTGAGGCTACAAGGGCATCTCATCCCTTGGAGTAGGTTTCCCCATCCTTTGACATCGGTCTCATTGGCTGATATATCTCCTGACATCTTGATGAAAAGTGGGCCAATAGTAACTTGCTTGCAGAATTTTGAAGGCAATCTTCTTTGCTGCAAAATGGCCCCCACAGGGCCCATCATGACAAGTTAGGAGAATGTCAAAAACTTCCTCCTCCCTGACAGATCCCCTCAAAATCTAATCTGTGCCAAGTTTGAAGAGATTCCCCCCCAATCCAGGTGAATGGGGCACTTTTCCTCGCGATCTTTCTCTTTTATTTTGAGGACAGGTGTAGCGAAAACTGTGTTGAAACTAAGTAATTTGCTATATCAACAAACCATGGAGAGAGTACTAAGATAGAAAATAGGTGTTCATATGGCATTCAATCATCCACCATTCCTTCTTCAACTACAGGTAGATCTAGTCTAGATAGAAAATCAACAACAACATTTTCCTTACCCGACTTATCAACAATGGTTGAATCAAATTGCTACAATAAAAGTAACCATCTAATAATGCGAGCATTTACATCTGGTTTGTTCATTAAATACCTAATTGCAGCATGATCAGTGTGTACGAATGTTTGATAGCTGGTGATGTAGTGTCTGAACTTATTTAGGGAATGGACTACAGCTAGGAGCTCCTTTTCGGTAACAATGTAGTTTAATTTTGCCTTGGACAATTTTTTACTTACAAAATTTATGGCATAAGACAGCTTTTCATCAATTTTCCCTAAGGATGCTCCTATCGCTTTGTTCAAGGAATTTGTATGAATGTGGAAAGGTAGGGCCCAGTTTGGACCTCTCAAAATTGGGGCAGTCACTAGTTTACTTTTCAAGGCATCCAGAGCCTCTTGACAGTTGTCAGTCCATATGAACTCAGCATATTTCCCCAAAATACCAAACAATGGAGAGGCTAGCTTACTAAAATCCTTAATGAATCTTCTATAATACCCTGCTAAGCCTAGGAAACTCTGAACATCTCTTACCTTTTGAGGAGGAGGGACCCTTTGGATGATGGAAATTTTGTTGGGATCCACCTATAATCCTTACTAAGAAATTGTATGACCTAGCACGGTCCCTTCAGTCATCAGGAATTTGCATTTTTCAGGACTGAGGGGCAGGTTCATTTCAATGCACTTGTCTAAAACTTTTCCGAGGTTAGTCAAAGCTTCCTGGAAGTTAGAACCATAAGGGGTAAAGTCATCCATATAGATTTCCACTGAATCATGAACTAGTTCAACAAATATACTTAGTACTGCTCTTTGGAAAGTGGTGGGAGCATTGCACAACCCAAAAGGAAGGACTCGGTATGAAAAAGTACCCCAAGGACAAGTGAAAATGGTCTTATCTTGGTCTTCCGGGCTGATTTGGATCTGGTTGTACCTTCTAAACCCATCTAGGAAGGAGAAGAACTTCTTCCCCGCTAGGCCATCTAACACTTGATCCATTAAAGGCAAAGGAAAATGGTCCTTCTTTGTGGCCTTGTTTAGTTCTCAATAATCGACATAGATTATCCACTTACCATTTTTCTTTGGCACTAGCACCAAAGGAGAGACCCATTCACTATTAGAGATGGGGTAGATGAATCCTGCATCCACTAACTTTTGCAGTTCTTCTTTGACAATGTCCTTAAGGGCTGCATGACTAGTTTGCAATTTTCCTTAATGTAAATGTGATGAGTGCAAACTAAAGGGTGGACTCCCTTTATCTCCTTATAGCTCCAAGAAAAAGCATCCAAGCGGTTTTTCAATAAGCTACACAGTTCTTTCTCCTAAGACATGGATAGGGATGAGTTGATCTTCAAGATTCTTTCTGGGCCAAATTCCACATTCTTAACTCAGAGAGAGGTCAAATCAGCCACACAAAGATCAACTAAAGGATTGGCTTGGGTTTCTTCCACCATCTCTTCTAATGGCAACACACTAGGGGCTGGATTCTGAATCAAGTCTTCAATAAGATCATCCTCGGTTTGTGGGCCCCCCATGGTAGCTTCTACTACACATAGTGGTGTGGAATAAACTTCAACCTCATCTTCCTCCTCCAACCAAAGAGGTAAATCATGTTCTAACAAAGGTTGGGCAGGAGGATATAGGACTAGCGGCTTGGACATATGCCCATTCTTGATTGTCATGTTCCCAGCCTGACAACTAATGTAGGCATTTGCCGTAGCCAACCAAGGTCTTCCCAGGATGAGAGGATACCCAGTGAGCTTTTCCTTTAGTTGGAGAACCAGGAAATTAGCAGGGTACTCCCAAGAATCGATGGAGACCATTACATCTTCCATAATCCCTTTAGGGGTCATGGTGGAACGATCTGCTAACTACAGTATTGTTGTGGTCTTTCTCAGGGAGCCCTGAAGGTTTAGCTTGAGCATAGTGTCCTTGGTCATCACATTAATGGCAGCCCCTAGATCAATCAGGGTATGGGGGATTATGGTGCCATTGATGTGAACATTGATTACAGGACTTCCAGGGTCTAGATATTTCAGACAGATCACCTGCCCCAACATTAGGTCGGACAATTGTCCTATGACATTGATAGTTGGAGCATCTCTCCTACGCCTACCTATGTGCCTGAAGCACTTCTCCTTGATCATATTGTTGTATATAGGCACATCCTTTATGGCTTGGAGAAGTGGTATCTTTACACATAACTGCTTTAATTCTCTCAGAAGTTCAGTTTCTTCTGGGGTCGGTTGTGTGCATTGATTTTCTTTTGATATGCAAGGTATCCATTTGAATGGCAAGAGTCTGCCTCATCTTGCTCTTGAAATCTTCCAGTCGATTCTCAAATTCACTTCTAAGAGATGAATTGGATGAGGATGTACTGGCTAAAGGTTGATTTCCCCTACCTCTCTTTCTCGCTGCCCTAGAATGGTTTCTAAACACAGCCTTTATGTCATCATAAGAGAGTTGGTAGATGTCTCCCCCAACCAGTAAATGGAGGGTCTCTAGAAGGTCTTCTGGGACCCCTCTGAGTAGGACCAACTTCAAAGATTTGGGGTCAAGTGTGCACCTTTCCGTTTTATAACTGAGCTGAAACCTCTCTTCATAGTCTTCTAAGGATTCATCACTTCCCATGGTCATTCAGAAAATCTCTTCCTTGGTATCCTTTGACCTATAGTAGTCCCGATATTTTTTGTTAAAGGTTTGCTACATCTGAGCCCAAGTTGTGATGTTGTTGCTAGGTAACCCCATGAACTAGCACAATGTTGCATCCTTGAGGGTGGAAGGAAACAGTTTCAACTTCTGCTCATCTTCTGCATAGTCATAGGTTCAGTAGAGAACAGCAAATTCAAACGAGAAGGTATCAAGATATTTGGTAGTCAATCCATGGAAGTGGGGTAGGGTTGAAGGACTTATGTTTTTCATTTTAGTGTCCCCATTGGTCTCTCAGATAGGAAAGTTACCCTCTACTCTCTCCCCGTTTCCTCTAATGTTTCTGTTTTTAGCCATGGTCTTAGGAGGAATGGTTTCTTGCTCTTCTTCTACTATAGGATCTTCGTATATTTCTATTGGTTCACCTATAGGTTCTTCTAGATCACTACCACTGAATAAGAGAGAAGGGTGACTTGGTGTTGTGGTGGGGGTGTTGGGCAGAATTTTTTTTTCTTCCCATTTTTTCAGATAATCAATGCACACAATGATGTAAGATTTTTGTTTTGAAGGAGGGTTGATAGGACCCACAAAGTCCATGCCCCACTTCTCAAATGGCTCGAAAGTCACTTGAGGTTGTAGGGGCATCTCATCCCTTGGAGTAGGTTTCCCCATCCTTTGACATTGGTCACATTGGCTAATATATCTCCTTACATCTTGATGAAGAGTGGGCCAATAGTAACCTACTTGCAGGATTTTGAAGGAAATCCTCTTTGCTGCAAAATGGCCCCCACAGGGCCCATCATGACAGGTTAGGAGAATGTCAAAAATTTCCTCCTCCCTGACACATATCCTCAAAACCAAATCTCGGCCAAGTTTGAAGGGATTTCCCCCAATCTAGGTGAAAGGGGCACTTTTTCTTACAATCTTGCTCTTCTCTTTTGAGGACAGGTGTGGCGGGAATTGTTCTAAAACCAAGTAATTTGCTATATCAGCAAACCATGGAGAGAGTACTGAGATAGCAAATAGGTGTTCATCTGGCATTCTATCATCCACCATTCCTTCTTCACCTGCAAGCAGATCTAGTCTAGACAGAAAATCAGCAACAACATTTTCCTTACCCGACTTATCAACAATGGTTAAATCAAATTCCTACAATAAAAGTAACCATCTAATAATACAAGAATTTACATCTGATTTGTTCATTAAATACCTAATTGCAGCATGATCAGTGTGTACAAATGTTTGATAGCCGGTGATGTAGTGTCTGAACTTATTTAGGGAATGGACTACAGCTAGGAGCTCCTTTTCGGTTACCATGTAGTTCAATTCTGCCTTAGACAAGTTTTTACTTACAAAATATATGGCATAAGGCAGCTTCTCATCAATTTTCCCTAAGGCTTCTCCTATCACTTTGTTCGAGGCATTTGTATGAATGTGGAAAGGCAGGGCCCAGTTTGGACCTCTCAAAATTGGGGCAGTCATCAATTTACTTTTCAAGGTATCTAGAGCTTCTTGACAGTTGTCAGTCCATATGAACTCAACATCTTTTCCCAAAAGACCAAACAATGGAGAGGCTAGCTTACTGAAATCCTTAATGAACCTTCTATAATACCCTGCTAAACGTAGAAAATTTTGAACATCTCTTACCTTTTGAGGAGGTGGGACCCTTTGAATAATGGCAATTTTGTTGGGGTCCACCTATAATCCTTGTTGGGAAATTGCATGACCTAGCACGATACCTTCAGTCATTAGGAATTCACATTTTTCAGGACTGAGGGACAGGTTCATTTCAATACACTTGTTCAAAACCTTTCCCAGGTTAGATAAAGCTTCCTGGAAGTCAAAACCATAAGGGGTAAAGTCATCCATATAGATTTCCACTGAATCATGAACTAGTTTAGCAAATATACTCAATACTGCTCTTTGGAAAGTGGTGGGAGCATTGCACAACCCAAAAGGAAGGACTCAGTATGCAAAAGTACCCCAAGGACAAGTGAAAGTGGTCTTATCTTGGTCTTCCAGTCTGA